>JBBPDH010018594.1:0-10883 GCA_037974565.1 Clupeocharax schoutedeni
TTCTACTCCACACCTGTAGGGTCCATCGTCCCCCTGACTGATGTTTTTAATGATTACACTGAACAGTCCAGCGTCTTTTAAATCCATAAAGAAGAATCTTCCTTCGTGGCTGGTTCCACTTTGTGCATTTGAAAAAACCTTTTCAGTGCATTCCTGTCTTCCGTTCAGCTTGCAGAAGTACTTTGTGTGATTCATGTACCTCGAGTGATCATATCTGCAGTTGATAAGGACACTTCCTCCGACGTAGCCAGTCACGTCAGCACAGAGCACTCCGCCTGCCAGGCAAAGAGAGAGAGTCCCTCTTTTAGTCTTGTGACTTAAAGCATGGGCACCATATCGTTCATCAAACATACAAGTCTTTCTAACTGGTTTATAATACAGTTATAATACTGAAATTCTAATAATGTATTTATTATTGGGAACAGTATTAAGCAGCTTCTATGAATTATTCAGTAACTGATATGAATTACTGAAAAATACTATTAATTATTCGATAATTACTGTAAATAATTTAGTATTTACAAGAAATTTTTCAGTATCCACTACGACTTCTTCAGAATCTGCTATGAAAGATTTACCATCCACTATGAAATATTGTGGATCTACTATGACTTATTCAGTATTCGCTGAGAATAATTCAGTATCCACTATGAATTATTCAGAATCTATTATAAATAACTCAGACTTTACTACATACAGCATGTGCTGGTAGGGCTGGGCGATCTGGCCTAAAATCAAAATCTCGATTAATTTTAACTCGATTACGATTAATGAACGATTATTTTATTTATTTTTTTGCCCTCATAGTTCACGGACAAGTTGCTCAGTTGTCTCAGTGTTTGAGCTCTCCGTGCTCGACATGTCGGCAAACTAACGTAACATAACGGAGCGGGGTCACGTGACTCCACACGCGGTAGTGTTTTTAAAGGGAAAGTAATTGAAATTATCGACCTGGAAGAATTTGATCGATTATATGTTCTGAATGTCGAATTCGATTACTTTCCGATTAATCGCCCAGCCCTATTTGCTAGTATAAATGTATCAGTGTCATATTACCATTGCTGGAACTTGTCATGACAGTTATCATGATCTTTAATTAACATCTTATGTAACTTATTACCTTTAACATCACGGCATCTAAGGTAACATAAAGCTGCTACATTACTGGACATAATCTGTTATGATGGCTGATTACATCTGCTGTGATAAAATAATGGAACAGGGTTCAATTAAAGAGCCCATGATATGGACAACCAAGTGTTGCTTATTTAAATATAGCGCATACACACAGTTTTAAAGCAAACCAGTCACTCCCCAGGCCCAGGAGCCCATGAATGAAACCACCTGATTGGAATTCACTCTTTCTGTGACGTCACATTTACATATATCTGCATGTCTGGCCTACAGGTTTAGCTGTACCTTGCTCAGTAATTGCTATGACACTACTGTGCAATCTCTGTGGTAACTTTAACATGACAGGACCAAGTATACAGCAATACACACATTTTCTAAAATTAGTATACACTGAAGAACTTTCAAGTGGACTAGAGCATCTGACCTGAGGCGACATAGAGCATGAGGATGAGGAGGATCTTCATTTCTGAGACACTTTGATGACTTTGTTCAGTAGCTCTGAAACACCTTCGTGTGCTGTCAACTCTTCGTATCTCTAAACACGAACACCACCCCACTTCCTCTCGCCTTTCCTGCCAGGCCGCCTGACTGTGTGATTCACAGAGGCTGACACAGAATCCAGGAAGCCACAATTTTATATTGCATCATGAAGTCTCCTTCATACGCCTCCCTTTGTTTAAATATGCAGAATGTATATGCACAGGATTGCAGGAACATTCTAACAATCTGCCAAGATCACATGGTTTATGTGGACTATTTTCAAAATTCCACTATATTGACAAAAGTATTGGGACACCCCCCCAAATCATTGAATTTGGGTGTTCGAATCACTTCCTTGGCCATAGGCGTATGAAATCAAGCACCTAGGCATGGAGACGCTTCTATAAACATTTGTGTATTAATGGTTGTGTATTAATGATGCAATATTCCTCATTTTTAAATATTCCATGGTCAACTGTTAGTGGTGACATAGCAAAGTGGAAGCAATGGGGGACAAGAGCAACTCAGGCCTTTTAAAATCACAGAGCTGGGGCAGCGCATGCTGAGGTGCACAGTGTCTATTCTATACAGTCAGTCACAGACCTATACAGACCTCCAAACTTCAAACAGGTGCTCTTCAGATTATCTCAAGAACAGCACAGAGAGTGTCATGGGTTTCTGTGACTGATTATTATAATTTCATGCACCCAACTTTGTGGGAAAGGTTTGGACCTGGTCCCTTCCCATTCAGTGTGGAAGAACTTGACTGGCCACACAGAGTCCTGACCTCAACCCCATCCAGCACCTTTGGGATGAACTGGAACTGAGATTGTGATCCACACCTTCTCGACCTGACCTCATAAATGCTCCACTGAAACAATGCGCAAAAAAATCCCAAAAAGAAGAGTGAAGGCAAAGGATGAGCCACCTCCATATTAATTCCTATGCATGAAGGATGGGGTGTCAATAAACTTCATGTGTGTGTAAAGGCAGGCGTCCCAATACTTTTGTCAATTTATTGTACTTTATTTGTTACACACTTAGTTAAACAAGCGTAGTGTGTAGTGAAATATTCCCGGTATAGAACTGCAACAACGTAAACTCGCCCTCTGTAGTTACATGTGTACACTCTACAGCACACAGCGTAAACTTGTTTAACCCTTTCACCAACGGGGGCGGTAGCTTGCTCAAGTGCCGCTAGCATTTCTGGGATTTGAACCCACAACCTTTCAGATCACAGGGGCAACTCCCTAAACACTGGGCCATCAGCTGCCCCTGTGTGTGTGTGTGTGTGTGTGTGTGTGTGTGTGTGTGTGTGTGTGTGTGTGGGAATAGCGTGTTGAAGTATACAGGCACACACATCCATGATGATGTTACACGATTTGCGTTCATGTTATGCACTGATGGCGCCCTCTGGTGGACTAAAACTGTCAGTAAGTCCTGGGTTATGATTTGAGCTATCTTCACAGTTTGACTTTTACATATTTGTCACGCCTTACAGCTAAAGACAGCCAGATTATACCCAGACATTTTAAATGATCATTTTCTTAATTGAAAAAAAAAAAAAAACCCATCACAAACTGGCCATGTGTGAAAAAGTAAGTAGCCCCAATTAACCACATAGGTTAGGTCAGATACACCCAGTCTTACTATGTAGGAATCTTTTAACTTTGTATTTTACACTCAAATGGTGAACACATTGGATGTGATACATTAAAAAAATGAAAACAGTGTTTTTATTGAAAGTGCTGATGACTCAATGACTCCCAGCACTGCTGGGCTACTGAGCATTTAGCAACTGACTGAAAAATTAGTCCAGAAAAAAATGCAGATTCCATATTGGTGTAACCTCAGCTACTGTTACAGCCATGTCTCTTTTCCTGTTGTTAAAAACAGCCCTTCTTTTAAGAGAGGCTAATGCTAATGATGCTAATTTCATTAGTTACTTGCTGTAACTTGTAGCAGTAATTCACTTTGTGCTGTATTTTCTACACTTTAATGACAAACAACACCAGGGCTAAAGACAACATCAACAAACATTGGCTAAAGCTACACAATGCTCCTGTTGTGTAAAAAGCCAGTGTTCAACTACATGCTGAAATATAGCTAAGTTTTATAGATCTCAGTAAGTCAACCACACCCAGAGGTCTGTTCCACGTTAATGAGGAGATATGACTTATTTTGATCCAGAGATGTTTTGGGGATCTGTTTAAGGGAAACGTTTGGCTGATTATTGACTTCTTGTGTTAGCAATGATAACTCCACAGCTCCGATTCTAAACTAAAGAAGCAAACTTTGAACTCGGCTGACCAGCCACATCTGTGGTCGGTGGAAGACTATGAGTAGTTTAGGGACCTTGTTCAATTCAATTCAATTGAATTTTATTTATATAGCACTTTTAACAATGGTCATTGTTACAAAGCAGCTTTACAAAATGGAATAAATGTGAAATAAATGTGTGTGTATGAAATGCCTCTGATGAGCATGCCAAGAGTGACGGCGACAGTGGCGAGGAAAAACACCCTAAGATGATGATAGGAAGAAACCTTGAGATGAACCAGACTCAATCAGGGAACCCATCCTCATAATAAATGTTGAAACATCCTCATAATGAATGCTGAAACATTTATTAAAGTTGTAAGTAAGCCACTCCACTGAGGCAGTCATTAGGTATGTTTATCTGTTGCATTTGTGTTAACCCATACAAGCTCCAAATGTTAATGAGCAATTTCCTCCGGGATAAATAAAGATTTCTGATTCTGATTCTGATTAATGACAAACGTGGATACAATACAGATCCCATTCTGGGGTGTGTGTCAGTCCCAAGCCTCATTCCTTGAGACTGCAGGTCAAAAAATGTCACTCCAGTCTTAGGTGCTTGATTGTGGCATACTCAGAAGCAGACTCCTCCTTAATGAAGGTCACTGTGCTACCCTCCGAATTCTTCTGGAAGCTCACAGTAGCATAAGTAGGGCCTTCGTCTGCAGGCAGATGGACTGTAGAATAGACACATGCATCTGGCAAAAAGAAAAAAAAGAGGTACACAATTATTACTTGCAGACTTGTCTGCAGCTACAGAGTTCCATACCCAGTAGGGGGAGCTGTACTGTGTTCTGACCCCTTTCTATCAGAAAAGCATGAACTGCTGCAGCAGATTGTTCTACAGCAGATCTTCTGTGGATCAGACCAGACAGGCTGGTCTTCACTGACCCTTGGGTGTCCAGGACCCTGTCAGGTTCTCCTGTTTAGGCTACCCTATTCTTTTTCTTTGGTACACTTTTGGTAGGTTATGACCATTGCATTCCTGGAACCCCCCACAAGACCTGCTGTAGTGTCATCCATTTTCCCAATTCTAATAAATACTGTAAGTTTCAGTTTCAGTCACACACAGAATTTTTTAGGAACTACAAAAATGCAGAAACTGCAAATATCTTCCACCTTTTTTGGCTTTTTTTGTGGCAATAAATATATGTTTTCTGGATATTTTCACTCAAAGTTCACAGCGCCATGGTGTCCCAATACTTTTGTCCTGTGATTTTCCGAGTTTCATATCTCGGTGGGGAAATCACTCAGACATTTCAACCTCAAGAGTTCGGTAGATCTCCAGGAGACCTTTCCAACAAGCCCTCATTTGTATTTTTAGCCCCAGTAGATCAGGGGTTATCCCCTGAAAACCGTTCACCTCCCTGCTGTGTCCCAATACTTTTGTCCCATGACCTTCCGAGTTGCATATCTCATATTAAATTGGACAAGACCAATGGTACAGACCCAGGCAAGTATGAGTATCTTTACTCTCCACTCTACAGGATGCTACAATAATGCAGCACTTCATGCCAATCACCTTAAAATCCCATTCAAAATGCATTCACTTAGTACTGTTAATAAGAAAAGTTCTACAGAACAATTTTTTTTCATGAAGGACTAATTTTCCAAGAACAAGTCTTAGCTTAAACCTGGAATGAAACCAGTTTGGAATGGAAAATCACAATTGGCAATTCAGTTTAGCTCCAAAACTTCATTCATTCATTTTCCGTAATACCATAATCCTTACTAGGGTCGTGGGTACCCAGAGCCTATCCTGGGGTCTACGGGCGCAAGGCAGGGACACCAGCCCAGCACAGGACACACACACACCATTCGCTCACACACTTACTGCTATGGTAAATTAAGTATACCCAATTCACCTGACACACACGTCTTTGGACTGTGGGAGAAACCCAGTGAACCCCCATCCCTGGAGGTGTGAGGCAACAGCGCCACCCACTGGGACCCCAAAAATGACATAGCTTGGCTTATCTTTTGCTGTAGAGAAGTGATTCAGTTGTGGAATCTGATTTCTTACCTGTATTATCCTCAGGCCTGTTGGTGGTAGATGCCTCCATGTTAATGTTGGTGAGGTTAATCTCCTCATAGACGGCTGGAGAGGCCTGAGAACGAGAACGATCAACATCTGCAAAATAAAAGCCTACAAAACAACACACATATACACACACGGAAGTGCTCACCCCATCGTGCTCTGCTTTTTCTGTCCTTTCTGAAGGGATGGTGACTTTGGAACCTGGAAAAAAAGTCACATGACAAAATCTCATTATCAGATATGAATATAAGATGGAAACAATTCTATCAAGCAGAATAAAACACCAATCTGGTAAATCTTCTCTCAGTGAGAACATCTTGCTGTAACCTGAGACTTTGAGGTGGAGGATATGTGTGTGTGTGTGTGTGTGTGTGTGTGTGTGTGTGTGTGTGTGTGTGTGTGTGTGTGTGTGTGTGTTTGTGTGTGTGTATTGTACCTTGTCTCCTGCTGGATTTCAGTCTGTAGAAGATCAAAGCTGATCCTCCAATCAGCAGCATAGTCACACAGACACACACAGTGATGATGATGATGATGATGATGATGATGATGATGATGATGATGATGATGGAGGGACCTGGATATGAAAGAATCGAAGAGGTCCTCTTTTAAAAATTTGCCTCATCAACAATATTTTGTAGTTTTGTCTTCAATACTAGCTTCAAATGATAAAATAGTAAAAACATTTCACTTCAATTAGCGATTTCAGTTCCACCCTTTTCCCAGGTACGTTCTCAGGATTCGATCTCCACATTTGCAATGTCATGACATCTGCTACGATGGGCTGAGGCAGCTGAACATGAACGCTCTGCTGTTCTCTTTTTCACTTCTGTATTTCTCCTGGGCTAATCTCGCTACATCTGGAGGTTCTGTTTTTAATCACTCTCTCTTTCAGGTACAAACATCCTGTACACAACTCTGCTAGCGTTCTCATACCTCTGGTTTTAGTCTTCAGTGAAAAGAATATTGAAATGGTGTTAAATTTGGTGTTTATTTTGGCTTAATTAATGTGTAAAGTTTACTGACTTCAGGCTTAACACTTGTCTGTACTGACTCTGAATTGATTTGGGACTCCAGAGCTGCCTGCACTGACTCAGCACTTGAAACAGGACTCCAGGGATAACTTAAAAAAATGTTTAAACACCACATCTTGGAGTTATGTGGAAAGGGATGGTGCTAAGTTTCAGACTCATGACCAGCAGTTGCAGCCTGATTCAGCTGCACCACTGTGAAATGACCAAAATAAATCATAAAACTATATAAAATGCATTTCTAAATGTATTTAATCAGATCAATGTTCTTCTGGGCAGTGAAACTGTAAAAAATGTCAGCCACATCCACTGTTTGAGTAAACATAAAGTACATTGTTGATGTAAATGAGATGCAGTAAAGAAATGAGAGCTAGAAGAATTTTCTGAGATTTAGACAGGTTAGCTTAGCCAAAGCGAAGTGTTTATAATGTACCTTCAGTAACTTGCAGATGCACTTTTGTGTAAAGGGTGGATCTGAAGGTCTCTTCCCCACACCAGTACGTCCCAGAGTCCTCCTCTTTCAGCTCAGTGATGGTCACAGTGAAGACGCCGGCAGGTTCATCATCTCTCAGCGAGAATCTGTTGTTTCTCTTCTTCTCTGAAGAAACTTTGGCTCTGTCTTTGCTGCAGACAGAGGGATGTTCTCCCTTGCAGAAGAAGGTTCCGTTATTCTTCACAGCTGGTCTTCTGTAGCTGCACTCGATGGAGATGCTGAGTTCTTCACGTCCGATCACCCGGACCTCTGAAGAGCACATTTGAGAACATGTAACTTCTGCCTAATTTAACACAACTCCTAATGCCCTCCTCACCCTGTTCACCTCCTTTCCTGACGATCTGCAGTTCAGTGGAGAGAAAGTTCATCACAACATCTCCTGTCTTCACTCCACACCAGTATTTCCCAGCATCCTCTGCTCTCAATCTGCTGATGCTCACACTGAAAACTGCAGCTGGAACGTTTTCATGCAGTGAGAAGTTCTCCACCTTGGTTGGAGTCAGTGCTGGATTTTTTCGTTCTGTAAAGCACCCTTCCTCCTCCCCCTCCTCCTCCTTACAGAAATGTTTTGAATTTTGTTTGTATTTGGGCTCATAAGGACATCTGATCTCAACTCCATCACCTTCATACCCAATCATTATGTTGGCTAACATGACAGGGACCAACAAAAAATAAATGTTAATTGATTAATGTACAGTAATTCATACAATAATGAATAAATACTATCAATAAAGGACATTCACTTACCAATTACACTGATTTGTGCTTTTGTGGTCAGGGAAATGTAACTGATGTCCCCCTCTCTTCTCTCGGTTCCACACCAGTAAACTCCAGCATCGCTGAGGGTCAGGTTGTAGATGGTCACTATGAAGGTTCCTGCTTGGTTGTAGTCAGAAAAGGAGTATTTCTCTGTACCTATCTGGGGGTTGATGTCTTGGCAGATGAGATTCTCGTCCTCTTTGCAAAGATGTTTTGGACTGCTTCTGTCCATTGGTGGGTGCTGGCAGGTGATCTTCACAGTTTTGTTGATGGACTCCGCCTGGGAGATGGTCCTAACACAACAGGGATCTGAAAGATTTGAAAACAAATATAATGTTAATAAAGGCCTTACTGAGTTGTAGACAACGCAGTCATGGGACATCAATTCTTACCCCTCTTCACCTCCAGCTTCACTTCTATGTACCGCTCACGAAACTCAGACACCTCCACTCCACACCTGTACGTTCCCTCTGACAGATTTCTGAAGAACACAGTCAAGGACGCTCCACTGATGTCGTCGTACAGAGAGAACGTCCCGTGGTGTTGCCATTCATTCTGAACCTTGGCGTCAGTCCTCTCCTGACATTCTCCTTGGGTTTCCTTACAGAAGAATCTGGCCTTGGGTTTTTCTTTAGGGTGTTTGCACTTTACCATGATGCGTCCCCCTAACAGGCCAGTAATTCGGGATGAACTCTTTTTACCTGTCAGATGAAATACCAGTCACATTCCATGTAAAACACATGAGTCAACTGAAAGTAAATAATGCAAATTTCCAACAAATGTAAAATATGTGACCATTACACTTTACTCTGACCATTACACATATATGTGGTTGTTGGTACCCCATACCAAAATCATGAGCATATCTTTTTCTCTACTGTAGCAGCCTTTATTCTTTTAGCTTTGTCCACTCCATACACATCTGATTACTATCTGATTTCCATCAGGAATGGAAAATGGTGAAGCTGACTCTATGCCAGAATTTGAAGTAAACTGCTACATAGAAGTTGAGATATATACTAACATCTGTTACTGGCTTCAATAAATACATTATAAGGCATTTTACAAGCTTTAGGTGTTAAAAGTTTTGCACTGCAGTTAGTTTAGTGGTAACATAGTGTTAGAAATCCTGTAGAAATGCCAGCAGAATTTAGCATTATCAAAGAAGATTTTGTATTGAATAGTCCAGGCTGAATCTCTAATAGTCAGGGTTCAACACTCACCTGTAACATGTAGATGTACAGTTTTCATTATAGAGATGTAGTCAACTTGGGACCCATGGGTCTTTACTCCACAGAAGTAAACTCCAGCATTCACATCCTCCAGATCACTGATGCTGATGGTGAAAGAGCTTGAATGTTGATTATCAGCGATAGAAAAGCCGTTCTTGCTGTATTTTGATCCAGAATGAGCATAAATAACCTCATTGACTGAGTGACCCTCCAGTTTGTAAAAGTACTTCCATTTATAATGATGCTCCTGTGTATAGTCACAGCTGATGGTGACATGCTTTTCCAGATACCCAGTCACCGTCACTGACTTCACACAACAAGAATCTGTCAATCAACAAAGAGATCATTTGGTAAATGTATCAAGTGGAACGGCATGGTTATACATTTTTATATTTTTAGCCAAACATCCTCACCATTTAGGACTTTCAGATTCATTTCCTGATACCACTTATGAATGTCTTCAAATCTCCATATCCCAGCATCCTGCAGGTCCAGGTCTCTGATAAACACTGTGATGAAGGACATTCCTGTTTTCTTATACACTGAAATCCTTCCCTCATCAACAACGTCATTCTGAGTGTAAGAGTAATTCCTTCTGCTACAGCCAGATTCTGCTGACTTGTAAATTCGTCTTAAGAGGAATGAGTCATGCCTCCCTTTGATGACCACAATAACACCAGCCCCAGAGTAACCAATCACATCAGTGCTGCCCACCAGACCTGCCAGTAGAAAGGAAACGACAACTAGGCCTCAGTGACCTCAATAAACGAAGACACTTGCAGAGTGTAAAAGAATCTCAGAATAGAATAATTAGTTCATTATAGAGAATTCAAACCTGCGATCAGGCTGAGAGTAATGACAAAGATCTTCATTCTGAACTTCAGTGTCGCTGATGCTGTCCAAGTTGCTACTGTTGGTCTATTAAAAGCTCCTTTTGCGTCTCGTTCTGCTCTGCTGTCTTAGGGTGGTTCCTCTTTCTCTGAATGACAGGTGTTCATCCAGAAAGGCCATGCCTTTCAAACAAAAAGAAGTAAACAAACCATGCACTCTTTTAAATGTAAAATATTCATGGGATTTTAAGAGGACTGATTAATAGTAAATTTGAGACAAATCTTGATCTGTCTTTGTTTATGCAGATCTTTTATTTAATTGGAATAGCATATTATTGTTTTCTTTATTATTATTATTATTATTAGTAGTAGTAGTAGTAGTAGTAGTAGCAGTAGTAGTAGTAACAGTAGTAATAGTAGTAGTAGTAGTAGTAGTAGTAGTAGCAGTAGTAGTAGCAGCAGTAGTAGTAGCAGCAGCAGTAGTAGTAGTAGTAGTAACAGTAGTAGTAGTAGTAGTAGCAGCAGCAGTAGTAGTAGTAGTAGTAACAGTATTAGTAGCAGTAGTAATAG
>JBBPDH010018613.1:0-10883 GCA_037974565.1 Clupeocharax schoutedeni
ACACACACACACACACACACACACACACACACACACACACTCTCAGTAGGTATGTAGAGCCGTTGTCAGTGGAGGTGGCCATAGAGTAGCCCACCTTGGACACCCTGTGGGGGATAAGACTCCCCGATTTGTGGCAGCCCACTGATTCACTTGGTAGGTGGGTTAAATACAGAAAAAGAATTCCACGGTTCACTCTGTGTGTTCACACGTGATTATAAGGCGCCACTTTACTTTAATCTGGCTTAGCGACAGCTATATTTTAGTGGGTGAAGTAGCGGACGATCCGTTTCTGCCCTCTCTTTAATGTTGAAATACTGAGTTGAATTTAATGAGAAATACTTTTACCTGAATCATCCAAAGTTAATGTGTTAATGTTTAGGTGAGGTTAACTTTAAAATAAGCCATTCGCTACGCAGTGCCTTCATTAGCTGACTCTGTAATCAAACCCGCCTACTGGATATGAATGGAAAAAGGTTTCTACTAATTCTATTTTGTCAGCTAACAGATAGGAAGACCATCCCACCCAAACAGATAAAGAGAGTCTCCTGACAGTAGGGCCAACAGTTGAAGTTATTTGTGTATGGTTTTGAAAAACAAACCCCAGAATCACTGTCTGCAGCATAATTCTGTGGACGCAAATATGCTGCAGACTTTACTGTCTCCTAAACAGTAAAATTGTCATACAGTAGCAGTGGTAGCCTACAAAGAAAGTATAAATATTTCTACATTAAAAATTACATTTTAAATAGTGTACAATTTTACTCTGGTCCCAAATCACTGTCATTATGAGGCTGGGCTGCCCAATAAAAACAAAGCAACAGTGCCATTGCTCTGTTGACTTATATCCCAACCTGCTTAAAACACCTGTGCTTCTATGTACAATGTCTTAAACTGCAGGTTATAAATGTACTTTGTTCTATCCTTGTTTTTGCTGAAGCATTTTTGTTTTGTTGTTTTTCCCTCAGCATATTAGGTCATATTTTTGATTGTTGTGTCCATTACTGCACATGAACTGTGAAGTAACAGTTATTAAATAAAAAAGACATGAATTCCCCCAAATGCTAAAATTCATTAAATAAAATGTAATTATTAAATTACCTCAATATATTTCCTGCAAAAATGTGTGTAATTCATTTAGATTAATCATTCAGAGAGCTTGTAATTAATTAGATAATTTTTTAAAATTGTGCGACACCCGTAATATATATTTGTAAGAACTCTGTGGATAGTTTGGTAGAAGTAGGCACTGATAAAAAAACAGTAATAAGAAATTGCACATTTCACTTGGTAATATTGCATCAGAAACACTGCACACAAGAGAAACTTCCGCCTATCAGTCCATGGTGTGTACTATTTTTGGATTACATGACCTCTAGACACCCACACAAACTAGAGAGGGTTTGGAATTGGTCAGGCTTACAGCACTATAACACTATAACTGGTTACAACACTATAACTAGATAGACTTGCATATTACAGCAAATAGCATGTTCCTAAACTTCCAGTATTTTGCATCTGACCTCTTTTTGTGTTTGTATGAGTTCTTATGTAATGTCATGTATACACCTTAGCAAGTGTTATCCCCATTAATCCCTTTCAGGCTGCAGTGAGAGCTTGTTAGTGTGGCTCAGTGCCTCGACTAATTAGACTTAACAGGACTCAAGGAGGGTTGGAGAGGGAAGAGGTCCGGCCACAACTCAGGAGTAGAGCTTTAATTCTTGACTCTTTGACTTTGAGTGTGGATAGTGTAGGGTGTGTTTAGGCAGATGTGTTTTCTAGTAGGCTGATGGACATGCATGTGTGTGTGTGTGTGTGTGTGTGTGTGTGTTTGTGTTTACTCCAGTGGTGACATAGCTAGAACCAGGCCATGAATACCATAACTGGTGCTAAGAGCATTGCATATGGAATTGGCCTTTTTAGATTTAACCTGGATATCTGTAGCTTGTAAAAGTCATTCCATGTTGTGTGTGAAGCTGTAACAGAAACATGAACATGTGTATATCTTTTTTTACAGTGACTCCTTCAGTAAAGAGTCCTAGCAAAGAGCTGCAAGTGTTCACAATCTTACACAAACCCACTGATAAGACCATCAGTCGTATTCACAGCCAGTGATGTATCTAGAACATACAGAAGAACTGGAGCAATGCTCTCCCTCATGAAGTTGATACCACCCACTGTAAATCAGAGCACCATAGACTGATTCTCTTTCTATGTAGCTACATCTAGACAGAGACGACAGAACAAATCTGGGTAATTTAAAATGGAGCATTTAATTTTTCAATCCAAAGTGTAATGATGCAGATAAGCAGAAATGCAAAATTTAAATACAAACATGTGAACTAAAAAGAACAGAAAAACATGTGCTCTCAGATCACATGACCTGTGCCTGACAGCAGCCGATTGAATTATTGTTCTGTTTATTACCTGATTGATGGAGGAAATTAGTTGCTAGTACAAATAGCAACAAATGTCATGTCAGCTGGACAAACAAAGCTAAAGTTTGCAAGCTTTATTGTCCCATGACACAACATCCAGGGGAAATCTGGATGTCACCTAATTAAATCAGCAAAGGTTTCCGGCAGTCCTTAAACACACACAGCCTTGGTTTGTCCAACAGGATGGGTTTATCTTCTAATCCTCCTGTTCTCCAAAACATTCCGTCTTTCTTTACTCTCTATCTCTGTTTCTTTTTTAGGAGAGAGAGCTATCCCAGCCAGAATTAGATGGTGAGTACCCTTAACTCACACTTCGATTTTTGAAAACACTGATTTATGGAATGAATAACTCAAGCAGCATCACAGTTACAATTCACAGACGATCACAGAAATCCTCACGGATAAACTTTTCTTTTTTAATAATAATAATAAAAATAATAATAATAATATTTCTACTGCTGCTAAATATTATTTAGCAGTAGTAGAAATACTACTACTACTACTAATAATAATAATAGTAATAATATAGACCATGTAGTAACCATGGTACTAGTAATTCACTTAACTGTAAGTTACTTATTTATAGTATTTATACCCCAATCTTGATTCAAGATTCAAAACGTTAATTGTCATATGTATATAATTGTCATATGTTAATTGTCATATCTTTCTTTGCTGTTCACACAAAGGCTGAGATTAGGTTAAGAGTTTTTATATAAAATAAGAAGACTTAAGTGTAATGTGCAGATGTAAATAAATATTAACTGCACTGTATATATCATATAGAATATTTCAAGATTCAAGATTTTTATTTGCCATTTTTATTTTCTGCAGTGTTTTCACTGGATTAATTAAGACTTTATACTTTATAAAGTCTAAATAAATGTCTCTGTGTCATGTCTCCCTACTCCTTCCCAAACAGAGCAGGCAGACAGGAAGGTTTCCATAATTCGTGAAGAATTTATTTATAACTAGAAACAAACTAAAGGCACGAGGGCCCACAGATACCGTTTCAACAAAGGCGTCAAACTGTAAAGAAACACGCACATGGTCCACCCCAAACTTAAACAGAATATCCCCAACTCAGTCCCACCAATCACCCAACGCAAGTAGTTACCCTTAAACTACAACAGGTGATTTAAATGAAACTAAACATGCAGACACAATTAACCAGAACATAAAGCCCACACGACCTCTAGTGGCCATTCACCCACATTACCCCCTGATCCGACACACTGTGTCTGTGTGTCTGTGCAGTCTTAACATAAGCAATTTCTACCAGTTTTTTTAAATAAACCTAATTACAGAAAATTCAATTTATATAGAACCTTCCTCAAACACAACACTTCACAAAAATAACACATGAGCTACAATAAATAAAGTAACCCATAACACAAATACACATCAGTCCTCCAAATGACAGAGGGTGAAACTTCTTCACTGCCATTTCAGTTTATAATTAAATATCTTATTATTTTGATTAAGTTGCTGATCACTGTGTAATTTGAGCAAACCTTACGAATAAGTATCAACCATTGCAAGCTCACAGTATGAGTGTGTTTGTGTTTCAGAGTTGTCGGAGGCCTTTAAGGAGTTTGATTATGATCAGGATGGTTACCTGAACTACAAGGACCTGGCTGAGTGTATGAGGACCATGGGCTACATGCCTACTGAGATGGAACTGCTGGAGATCATTCAACAGATTAAGATGAGGTGTGAGTGTCCAGTGTGTGTATGTGTGTGTGTGTATATGTTTGTGTATGTATATGTTGACAAACCATCATTTAATCTTATTTTACTGAGTGTACACTCTTTGGTCCATGGTCATGTTCATATGTGTGTGTGTGTGTGTGTACAGTGGGTGGTCTGATGGATTTTGATGATTTCTGTGAGTTGATGGGGCCGAGGATGATGGTGGAAACGGCTCATATGCTCGGACTAAAAGAACTAAAGTGCTCTTTCAAACAGGTAGCTTACACATTTACAGTCTCGATTACAGCATTTAGCTGACACTCCAGAGCAATCCAGAGCAACATACATCAGTGCTCAAGGCCACATCTTTTCCTTAAAGTTGTAAAGCTATTTTTAAATCAAAGTTTGTTATTCAACCAACTTACTGCACGATAGGTACACCTAAACTAGTGGCCCCAACCCCCGGGCTGTGGACTGGTACTGGGCCGTGAGTCATGTGGTACCGGTCTAAAAAAAAAAACTTGGCTGTTACCCGTGTTCTGTTGTCGCTCGTTGTTATGAAAATGCTGTTAATAAAGCTGCGAGTTCACACTGGATTTACGTTTATTATTATATTTTAAAGATACCCCCATTATTATATTTTTAAAATATCCACATTTTTATGCGTATCATTTATGTGTATAAATACGTATATGTATATTTATCTGCCACTCCTTAAAGGCCGGGCCATCACCATAGTTTCTGATATTAAACTGGTGACCAAATAAAGGTTGGGGACCGCTGACCTAAACGTCTCCTGTCAAAGAAATGTTGGAGATTAGGGCAAAAGTAAGAAGAAATATGGGAAGAAGAAACGTAAGGTATAGTTAGTCACCAAGGTGCTTCTTGAATAGCTGCATCTAAACTACACACACACACACACACACACACACACACAGCATCATCAAAGCAAAATTACAAATAAATATAATGGATCTAACCTTTAATTTAAATGGCTAAGCCACTGTCATAAAATGCCCATAAAGTATACACACACATTAATTACACATTAATCGCCTGCTTTTTGTATTGATTATCCTTCTATTTGAATGAATAGTTGATGAAAAATCAATATGCAATTTCAAATTGCTTACACATGGTTTGCAACACTTATCAGAGAATGACACATGTATCTCATTTATTCCAGCTATATATTTACCAATGTTTGTATTAACAGTTTGACACAGATGGAGATGGGAAAATCACTCTGGAAGAGATGAAAGAGGCAACGAAGACTTTACTGGGGGAGAAAATGAAGAAAGGAGAGCTGGAGGAGATCTTGAAGGAGATGGACCTCAATGGAGATGGCACTGTGGATTTTGATGGTAGTTCTTTATATATATATATATACATCAACACAGTCCGGAAAAGTCACGAACGAGAGAGAGTAAGAGAGAGCGAGAGAGAGAGAGAGAAACAGAGAGAGCAAGACAGGTTTAAAACGGGTACAATCCGGAAAAGTCACGATTGAGAGAGAGACAGAGAGAGAGCGCGTGAGAGAGAGAGAGAGAGAGAGAGGGAGGGAGGGGATCCGCATGCTCCGGAAAAGTCGAACGAGCGAGAGAGAGAGACAGAGAGAGAGAAAGCGAGAGAGAGAGACAGACAGACAGACAAACAGACAGACAGAGAGAAAGATTGTAAATCTGTGCTAAAATATCAACATGAAAGTCATCATAGCTTGTGTAGTACAGACCCAGCTCCCAACCCAACTTTGTGAATAGAGTAACGGTGATATTTTTTTAATCGCGCGATAAGAATCTCACATTAGCGCATCACGTTAACACCGATAACGGCCTACCACTAATATATATATATATATATATTATATATATATATTAGTGCTTGGCCGTTAACGCGCATTAACGCGCAAGATTCTTATCGCGATTAAAAAAATAAGAGTGTTGCTTTACATTTTCAAGGCATACTTCTCCAACCTTTTTTATTTGGAATTTTGAATCAAATGTGGTGAATAGTGTATAAAACAATAAAGCAATAAGCAGAAAAAATATGCTGTTAGAACTGGAGCTACAACAGTAATGTTGCTAACCTTAGAACAGTCACCCAAATCTTCGGTTCAAATAGACGATCAGGTATGGCATGATGAGGTCTTTCACTCTCTTTTGTTTTGCAGAGTTTGTTATGATGCTGTCAGTACAATAGCCAACACAATGGAGCCATTTACTCTCCGGCATCCTCTCCACTCTCTCATCCACTCTCCGACCCAACATCCTTCAAACACAACTACACCTAACTGGCAGGAACCTTGAGGTGAACTGGAAGGAAAAACCCACTACATTCATAAAATGTTTCATCCACTAGCTCTGATAGGGTTTTAGAACCTCCCTGGGAGCATGAGGTAGAACCTATGAGAGGAACCCAGACTCAGGAAAAAAAACTCCCTCAGAGCATGAGGTAGAAACACTGACAGGAACCCAGATTCAAGAAAAGAACCTCCCTGAAAGCATGAGGTAGAACCACTGAGAGGAACCCAGACTCAAGAAAAGAACCTCCCTGAGAGCATGAGATAGAACCACTGAGAGGAACCCAGACTCAAGAAAAGAACCTCCCTGAGAGCATGAGATAGAACCACTGAGAGGAACCCAGACTCAAGAAAAGATCCTTCCTCAGAGCATGAGGTAGAACCACTGAGAGGAACATAGACTCAAGAAGGAACCTCCCCGAGAGTTGTATATTAATATAATCTATAGTGGTTGGTCTTCAGAAATGAACAACATGAAACCTTAAAGGCCCCATAACTTGCAAAAGTGAAATTTGGCTGTTATGAGTTATTTATTTTGTCATGTAAGGTATTGCACCCCTGAAGGTATTTCCAACTTCTCTATTGTTAAATGGAGATCAGTCTTTCCTTAAGACTCCCCTTCCATTTAACCATAGGCACTTTTTTTGCATTCTTTAGCTGTATGACAAATGCCTAAACCAGCTTATTAGCAATGTCCGGATACACATTTCTCATAGTCTTAAAGATACATTTCTTAGAGTCATAGAAAACTTATCCCACTGAAATTTATCTTCACCCTAAACAGACAATATCACTTGTAATACATCAGCTTCTGAGTTTCATAAAATATTTTTTTGTGCGGATGGTTAAAAAACAATGGCCTCTTTCCATGTTTAAATGACAACTTTGCAATCAATCAGAAAGCATCAACACTGTCAGCTTGGTTGTGGCCTGCTTTTGGGTCTCTTTATTTGTAATGGAAAAACATTTGTTCACAGTACGATACCGCATGACTCTGAACATGCGTTTGTTCCAGATTACACACATACTCAGCACACTCATTAGACCCAGTGTGAGTATATATAGAACTGGATGTGCGTTTATTAGGGATGCACTGTATTGCCGATTTCAAACCGATCTTTTTTGGGCGGTTTTATTTATTTGTTTATGTATTACATTTTATTTATTTCAATTTGTAAAGAAAATTTGTTATCATATGTAAATATTATAAAAGTAAACAGGGAAAGTAACTACCACGTTACATTAAAAAATTTAAACCAATTATTTTGTGTCGTTGATGTTGACTACATGCAGCAGCTCTAATTTTATGTTATCGGGGGGAAAAATCGGTATCGGAAAAATCGGCCGATCACGGCCAAGGAAATTGCAATCGGTGCATCCCTAGTTTTTATGAAGGCTTTTAAATAAATGGATTTGTAAATCTATAACCCAAGTCATGTATATACTGCAGAGAATTTTATAATTTTGCTAATAAAGGAATACATTATGAAGAAAAGCTTAATGTGATTATTAGGAAAGCCTAATAGGGGATTTGTTTTTAATATTATTGCCACAAAACATGACTACCTACGTAACCCTCTGTAAGTCTTGGTGATATATTTTTTTTCTTCAGAGAAACTATGATATGCAAAAGACTT
Organism: Clupeocharax schoutedeni; assembly: GCA_037974565.1. Classification (NCBI taxonomy): domain Eukaryota; kingdom Metazoa; phylum Chordata; class Actinopteri; order Characiformes; family Alestidae; genus Clupeocharax; species Clupeocharax schoutedeni. The sequence goes on from JBBPDH010018613.1 coordinate 8,064, forward strand.
TCTCATAAGTTCCTTAAAATGAAATAAAGCTTATTTAAGGTGGAGAGCCTGGAATTATCTGAAGGTTATCTGAAATTTTCATAGAAAGTGTACAGCTGACTCAAGCAAAGCTTTGAAGAAATTTAAATGACAAAAACCAATTAAAAGATATAATTAAAATACTTTCTCTGGCATTTGATTAAAAGCCAATGTTAAAATTCATTATCAGGGGGGCATCCAGCAGACGGAGACTTGGGGGAAACCAGCCAATGGCGGAGATGCTGGTAGACCCATACTGGGCACTAGAGGGAGGCAGAGCGTTTCAGCTCCCTATTAATTTCTGGTAGGTCAAGTTCACCATTTTATGGTGGACCACTTTCAGCCTAGCAATGAGAATTATGTAAATAAAAACCCCACCAACATATTGCAGAAGTTCCACAGTTCCACAGATGCCACAGAACAGCAGCCATGAAGTCTGAGTGTATAAATGTGTTAGTTGCAGTTCATCTTAGAAGATGTGGGCAGTTTCTTCTTCTGAAAGACGTTTCCATCGGACTGAAGCCTCCATGCCACTGCAGTGTTTTCTGCCATCCCTTGGTCCCTCAGTTTCTGCTGGATCTGTGGCATAGTAAATACATTTTTTCTCACTCTACACCGTGTTGGAAATGGAATTGTATCGGACATTGTCATGGTGTCACGCTTCCGGTATACGGCCGCTAGAGGTCGTCATTTCACTCTCAGCTGTCGGTGGTTACCATGAGGGGTGTTTAGTTCCCTGAACAGTATTTAAGAGGTGTTTTCACTAGATGTACTGTGGAACATTAAGATTACCTCACCTCATTCCCGGTCTGTGTCCTCCACTCCTCCCCTGCTTGTTTTCGTGTACTGGCCCCCGTGCCTTTTCTGTTTCCGGTTTTTGTTCTGTATTTAAGTGGTGTTTCACTAGAGGTGGGTTGGTGGAACATTCGGTCACATAACGGCCCTGTCCGGACAGGGGCTGAGAGGAGGCACAAGTGCAGACTAGTGAAAACATCATTTAAATAGCGTTCAGGGAACTAAACATCAATCAAGGTAACCACCGTAAGTTGAGCGTGAAACGACGTTATTCCCCAGTCCCACAGCGACCTCTAGCGGCCGTGTGCGGGAATCGTGACAGATCGAAATTGTTCCGAATCAGTATTAAATCGCTATCATTACACAGGACACTGTTTAAATAAATGGCCCCAGTAATCACTATTCTTCAAAGTAAAACACTATTGGGAACCTAAATGGTCACTAATTGCTAATCATTACAGTAGAAGAACCGAAATGGCCCCCAATCACTATTATATACAGTAGAAAATTATAGGCGGGGGTAGACATATACCCCTATATAAAACTTTATTCTAGAGAACAGAATTTGTGATTCAGGGGAAATAATTTTACATGCAAACATATTTACATTTACATTTATGTAAATGTATATGTAAATTTTGTATATTTACTGTATATAGTTTGTATATTTTTCAAGCTCATGGCGTTTCATGCGTCTTAGTCTTGGGCATTCAGAGCAAGTGCTTTAAAGAGTGGTGAAAGAACAACATTCTCTGGAGTCCTTTAACAATAGTGTATTAAAACAGAGACTGGCAGCTCATATTTTAAATCACTGGAAAACTTGATTGCTTTTTCAGATAGTGTGTGTGAGTTCTTGCCTCTGTGCTTCAGACTCTGTCCCTTTGTGGAAGCACTCTCTCTAGAAATGTCAGCATTCCACTCTTTACAAAGGGCTTTTTTCTGTCTTATGGGGGTTTCCACTGATTGGTACCAGCTCGGCTCTACTCGTTTTTTTACTTGTTCTGTATCTAAAATCTGGACATTAGCATTAGCGCTAGCATTAGCATTAGTGCTAACTAACTGTAACTTTGCTTCTTTAAGCCTTGTATGGTGCCATTTGACTCCGTTTTGTGGCAAACAGTCACAAACCAAGAAATAGAACAACTGATTTCATCCCCATGCTGGCAAGTTGGAATGATGCCATGTTGTTTACCTCACATTAGAGACCCCGGCACAGATTGTTTCTCAGAATGTTTGGTTTCTATAACAATCAGTTGTCGTGGAAAACTGAACGAAACCAAACTGAAGAGAGAACTCAGCTGGACCAAACCGAGCTGTTACCAGTCAGTCGAGAACCCCTTTTAGATATATGGAAATGAAATGCACCCACACTAGAGACAAGTTGACTGTAATCCAGTCTGGTGCGTGCAGTCTGTGGTTGTTGATTACGTCATCTCTATTTTCGGTCAATTAAAAAAAATATTTTGGCTGATACAGAAAATGCATTTTTTGCCATTTTAGGCCGTAAATTTTCAGTGGCCGAATATTCGGTGCATCCCTAAAAAAAATGCGGTGGGTTTTTTGATTATTGGCGTTAACGCGAAGATTTCATGCGATTAACGACGTAAAAAAAAAATTAACCGATGCCCACCTCTAATATATATATATATATACATATATATTAGGGATGCACCGAATATTCGGCCACCGACAAAAATTTCGGCCGAAAATGGCAAAAAATGCATTTTCGGTATCGAAATATTTTTTTGACTTGACTGAAAACAGTGGTCCTGGAGGAACGTTGTTTCATTTCACTGTGTACTAACTGTATATGGTTGATATGGTTGAAATAGCCTTTGAACTTGAACTAGATGACGTCATCAACAACCACAGACTGTACGCACCAGACTGGATTACAGCCAGCTTGTCTCTAGTGTGGCCGCATTTCATTTCCAGGGCTCTCAAGTCTCACGCAATGAGCGTGAGACACACGCATCTGACTGTCTTCACACGCTCACACGCCACACC
>JBBPDH010018632.1:0-10882 GCA_037974565.1 Clupeocharax schoutedeni
GACACAGTAAAGACTGGACTCTGAGTGAATCAGACACAGTAAAGACTGGACTCTGAGTGAATCAGACACTGTAAAGAGTCGACTCTGATTTGGAAGGAGCTACCAAAAGTTAGTGTGACCTCTAATGTCAGAGAGGAGGAAGAGCAGTTAAAAGATCTGATAAATGCACCTCAACTTTCTTCATTCACACACAGCCCACCTTCAGCAGGATCTTCTGCAGCTCCTCATCTCTTCTGAGAGCTTTACCTTTCATTATAATTACTTCAGATCTGTCAATCTCTCTCTCTCTCTCTCTCTCCAGGCGAAGCGGGCAGTCCAGAGAGGAGCCACTGCGGTGATCTTTGATGTTTCAGAAAATCCAGATGCGATTGATCAGGTGAGAGATTAGTCAAGTGGTGATTTACTGATTTCGATGTTTTTTTTAATTTCTTTCTCACTTTTTATTTCTTTGTGATGAAAATCTGTTGCTATCTCTTTATACTTGTTTTGTTCATCTGGCAGGTCCAGACATGGTGTGTGTGTGTGTGTGTGTGGGTGTGTGTGTTTGTCTGTCATTACTGACCGTCTCTCCCCCCACCCCCAGTTGAACCAGCTCTCTGAGGACCCCCTGAAGAGGCCAATTGTTTACGTTAAAGGTGCTGATGCTGTAAAGCTGATGAACATCGTCAACAAGCAGAAAGTTGCCCGAGCTCGGATTCAGCACCCTCCCCCCCGCGTGAGCTAATACACAACACACACACACCAACAATCTCACAAACACACAAACTATACTCAACAAATACACAAACACACAAGCAACTAATACACAGCAACCACACAAACAGCAAACAACAATACACAAAAACAAACACAAATGACAAACATGCAAGGAACGTTACAAAACGTCTGTACACGCATGTTATAGAGCAGGCTGGTTCAGTAGTGAGCAGTAGAGTTCAATAGTGAGCGGTAGAGTTCAGTAGTGAGCGGTACAGTTCAGTAGTGTACAGTAGAGTTCAATAGCGAGAGGGAGAGTTCAATAGTGTACAGTAGAGTTTAATAGCATATGGGAGAGTTCAGTAGTGTATAGTAGAGTTCAGTAGTGTATGGGAGAGTTCAGTAGCATTCGGGAGAGTTCAGTAGCGAAAAGGAGAGTTCAGTAGCAAGGCTGAAAGTTCAGTAGTGTACAGTAGAGTTCAGTAACGTACGGAGCGTTCAGTAGCGAGAGGTAGAGTTCAGTAGCGAGAGGGAGAGTTGAGTAGTGTACAGTACAGTTCAGTAGCGAGGCTGAGAGTTCAGTAACGAGAGGGAGAGTTCAGTAGTGTACAGTACAGTTCAGTAGTGAGAGGGAGAGTTCAGTAGCGAGAGGGAGAGTTCAGTAGTGTATAGTAGAGTTCAGTAGCAAGAGGAAGAGTTCAGTAGTGTACAGTACAGTTCAGTACTGTACAGTAGTGTTCAGTAGTGAGGCTGAGAGTTCAGTAGCGTACAGTAGAGTTCAGTAGCATAAGGGAATGTTCAGTAGCAAGAGTGTCCAGTAGTATACAGTAGTGTTCAGTAGAGGCTAAGAGTTCATAGTATACAGCAGTGTTCAGTAGCGAGGCTGAGAGTTCAGTAGTGAGACTGGGTTCAGTATGTTAGTATTTGGTAGCGAGGCTGAGAGTTCAGTACTGTTCAGTGGCGAGACTGACAGTTCAATAGTGTTCAGTAGTGAGGCTGAGTGTTCAGTAGGCAGATAAAGTTGTGATTTGTTTCTTTGTGATGTTCCTCCTGCAGCCGACGGAGTATTTTGACATGGGGATCTTCCTGGCGTTCTTTGTGGTCGTGTCTCTGGTGTGTCTCGTTCTCCTCATCAAGATCAAACTGAAGCAGAGACGCAGTCAGGTACTCTCCATAACTACCCTGAAGAATTATATACTGAACATTCACAAACTAAGCAGATCTGAAGGTCTGTGGTTCTGCAGGTCTGTGGTTGTGACAGTGTTTTTTTCTTCTTGTCTGTTGTTCAGAGCTCCATGAACAGAATGGCCATCCAGGCTCTGGAGAAGATGGAGACGCGAAAGTTCAAGGCTAAGGTCAAAGGTCAGCGTGAGAGCAGTTGTGGGGCGCTGGATTCTCTGAGCAGCAGCTCCACGTCGGACTGCGCGATCTGCCTCGAGAAATACATTGACGGAGAGGTAAGAGACCACCAAAACCCTTCCTGTTAATGTTTGGTTCTTTGTGAAGTCCCGCCTCAGTACTGTGTGAATTCTGACGCTGTGCTGCCACCTACAGGCCGAGGGCTGAACTGGACTGAGTGAATCACTGTTTGAACTTCCTCACATTTATTGTTCAGCAATATTACTGAAATGTTCACTTTCACAGCTTTATTAGTAACTTTCAGTCATGAGAATTAATCTATTTCTGTATAAACAAGTAAACAAATAAACAAACACTAGCTGACCCCACCCTGTTTCTGCAGGAGTTGAGGGTGATCCCCTGTGCTCATCGTTTCCATAAGAAGTGTGTGGACCCCTGGCTCCTTCAGCACCACACCTGCCCTCATTGCAGACACAACATCATCGGTGAGACACACACACACACACACACTAGAGCTGCATTAACGCACACACATCTTATTTCTTACTTCACCCAAAAATGTGTGTGTGTGTGTGTTTGGACAGACTAATCTTTTTGGTCATTTTCCATTAGAAGTTTGTTGAAGTGCATCTGAGGTTTGAAACATTTTGATCTTGACTGGATTTGCCAGCTTTAAACAGGTGATAAGAACGGCCCGAGATTCTTATCACGCGATAAATAAAAATATCGCCGTTAATCTAACCCCTCCCCCCCGGACAGAGGAGCTGGGTCTATACCAGCGTTTCTCAAACTATGGCCCGCGGACCGGTGCCGGTCCGTGAGGAGGTTCCTGTCAGTCCGCAGAGCCTTGCATCTGCACCAATCAAAATTGTCAGACCAGGTCTGATCTCATCCATGCTGTCACAGCGTGCTAGAGTGTTCAGCGTTCCGCCCTCTCTTTCACTCCAAACTTTTCACGGACACACACGTGTTTTAAGAGCCACGAAAACCAAGGAACAAACAGGCTCAAAAAATACGCCCCGAGTTTCTGTCAGCGTGTCTTCCTCGTTTCGACCAGTTAGTGGCGAGAAAGCTGACACACCCTTCACATTAAACCGTTGATTTACATTTTTTTTTTTACAGTCCTTGGTGGTGGGGGGGGGGCACGGATATTTCTGTGACTATTCTCAGTGTCTCCGTTGGGGGGAGGGGTTATTGCCGTTAACACCAAGATTACAATGAGATTGACAGCGTTAAAAAAATTGATCTATGCCCACCTCTACTTTAAACAGATAATAGGTCATATTTAATAATGAATTACTTCCATTTTTAAAAATTCCAACGCTTCAATGTTTGTCGTTTGTCCACTTCTGTGTTCATAGAGCTGCGCTTTTGTATTCAAGGATATTCATATTTCACTCTTAGTACTTCATTTAATTGAATCTGTTTAGCAGGTTTTGAGATTTTGTGATGAACAGAATTGTTTTCTTCGATTATTTACTCCCCTGTTTGTTTTCTCTCACAGACCAGAAGAAAGGAAACCCTGGTCCCCTGTGCATGGACCCGGGAAACCCGCTACACACCAGACAGCAGAGAGTCATCCTTCCTGTTCATTACCCAGGCAGGGTGCACCGCGCTGGACCAGTGACGGCTTACCCTACCCGCACCAGCATGGACCCTCACGGGAACCCCATCACCGTACTAACCGTGGACCAACACCCAGACCAGGCACTTTACCCCCCCCAGTCTTCTTTCAGCCGGGGCTACCCCGCCCTGCACCTGGACCATAGCCTGAACCCTCACCACTGTGCCCTCCAGCACGGGATGCCTCCTTACCCCCAGCCCCACGCCTTCAAGCGCCCCAAGTTCCATGGGCGGAACTTTTCTCGTACCACTTGCTTCTCCCAGTATGAGTCCATGTACCAGCACTACTACTTCCAGGGTTTGACATTTCCACAACCGGAGGGTCAGCCTGGAGCACCCCACAAGGGCCAAATTCGGCCCTTTCGGCCAGGACTTCTATACCCGACCGTTGTGCACATGGCACCGGCTTCCTCCTCCCGTCTGGGGGATTCTGGGAGTACCTTGGGCTTCAGTTGTTACCACGGCCATCAGTCTGTGTGTAGCGGCTACCTCGCGGACTGTCCTGGCAGCGACAGCAGTAGCAGCAGTTCGGGTCAGTGTCACTGCTCATCCAGTGACTCCATGTTGGACTGTACAGAAGTCAGCAACCAGGGCGTCTATGGGAGCTGTTCCACGTTCCGGAGTTCGCTAAGTAGCGATTATGACCCCTATGTGTACCGCAGCAAGAGTCCCTGCCAGGGGTCGGCTGGAGAGGTCGGCTCAGGGTTCCCTGTGACTTCTTCCGCAGACGACATTCTGGCTCCAGCTCTGGTGGGTACGGACTGCCTGCAGCCTCCGGGTGGTGCTCGCTACAGTTCTGGGGAACAGCTGTCCAACAACAGCCTGAAACCCAAAGGCAGCAGCCACTCTTCACTGGAAACCAGGGAAATCACAAGCACTACCTCAGCAGGGCCCCTAGAGGCAGGGCGGAGCCACTGTTCCACGGAGCACGGTGGGGAACAGGGGGCCGCATGTAGCTGCTGCTTCGAGGTTCCTCCACTGAGTCTGGAATGTAAAGGACTAGAAGTTGAGGACAGGATGAGGCGCTGCAGACGAGGAGCTGAATCACAAACTGCTTCTCCGGAGAACTTTTACAGCCCCGGTGCTGAACAGCGTTCCCCTGCTGAGCGTGGCTACGATGGCCTGCCATGTTGCTTCTACACGGAGCTGCAGGTGCACCGCGGGAGCGTCGGCCGCTATGCTGAGGACTATTCCGTTAACGTGCAGTATGCCCAGGCGGATGCCGACGGCTGCTCGGGACAGGGCTGCTGTGAACTTGCCCAGCGGATACCCATAATTCCTGAGGACACGGGCTGCGGGCTAGGTCTCAGTTCTGATAGTCAAACAAGTTGTTTCCCTTCTCGCCTTGCGGTGAAATGTGAGAACAGGACTCCTGCGGATTCTAACCAGGGGTTGTTCTCCAGACAGTTCAGAGGTCAAACATATCAGTACGAAGAGGCCAAATCCCCGTTTTCCTCACAGCGCAGCAGCACGTCTGAAACACAAGGGGGCAGCAAAGCCACGCCCGAGGCTTCGGATCTGTGAGGTCAACAGGGGGCCTTCAGAAAGGGTCTGAACCTGGAGACTTTTTTTTGGTTGAAGTGTGGTGTCATCATCTCTTATTCCTTTCATTCCTGTGGCCTTCAGAAGCTTCCCCAGGCAAGCGGAGATGTTGTAGCGCAAGGATGCTGTAGCATGAGGATGCCGCGGGCGCTGCCACCGACACCTCACAGTTAACGTGTTTGTATGTATGTGTGTGTATGAGTGTTGGGAGTCCAAGCTGTTTGTTTTTTCACACCAAAGTTGATTTGGTCTCGGAGCATCAGGAGCAGACAGCAGGTTTTATGGATTTTTGTTTTTTAAGCTAACAGTGTCTGAAGAGGCCAAAGTGAAACAGATTAAGATCCGAATGCAGTGGGTTTTTATAGTGAACACACACACACACACATTGCTGGTATTTCATGCTGTGTGTGTGTGTGTGTCTGATCTGGCCTCTCGGTCCTGGAGTCACTTTTTAATTCTGTCTGGTTTGTAGCACTTGCGGAGATTGTATAAAAGAACATTATGTACAAAGTTAATATTTTTATTGATGTTTTAAGATTATTTTCTCCGTTTCTGGGGCAAGTTTCTCTGATTAGCAGCACATTTCAGAAATGGAAATATGTTCTCTGAATATTTATTGACTAATATATTTATCTTTAAGCCATTTCTGGTGTTCAGAGCGTCCGAGGGCTTCTGGAGTTTCACTAATATGGAACGTTTTGTAAATATTGTTTAATTGCACACAAGATGTTTAAATATTCTCTGACCAAAAACACATTTAAAGTTCTAGTAACAGTTTTGTAACAAAAGTGTAAAAAAAAAGTTTGAAAATGATATAATTTTGTTGAAGTGAATGGATCCGAGTCTTTATTTCTGCACATAGACGTTCAGGAGCTTGGAGTCAGGTTCTGTTTCTTCTGGACTTTATTGGCTTCAGTCTTCTGTATTTTAAAGATGAGAACTTATGTTTTGAACTTTTTATGCTTCATAATAAGCATTAAAATAAAGTCTGACTTTTGGAGCGATATCACATAATTCCATCTGGCTCTGGTCTGACCTTCACGAGTGTTTCTGGATCAGTAACCCTGGAGTCCCACTCAAAGTCTCCATCTGGTTTTTATGGAATATCTTCCTTTTTTTAATGGAAAAACACATTTTGAAAGTTGTTCCACGTTAGTGTTGTCCTAAACTGAAAGATTTTTCACAAAATGAATTTTTTTCATCTTCAAATCATGGAAATGTTTGAAAGAAAAAGCCATCAGAGTCTGGACCAACAAGCTTGAATCCCTCCGAATGTCCCACATGGTGCTTTTTGAATTATATTGCAGAATTCATTGAAAAATACATTTTGAAAGTTGAAAAACTGAAATATAGATATTTATTTTTAACCCTCTGGGCCAATTTAAACTCATGAAAACAACATTTTTTAATTCCTTGTTAAATCATACAATTTATCAGACGCTTTTACCTAAAGCGATTTTCATTCCCTAACTACAGGGTGAGCAATTTGGGGTTAAGGGTTTTGCTCAGTGGTGATGCTGAAGGTAGGATTCGAACCCATAACCTTTTGGTCCGGAGACAAGTATCCTACCCACTGAGCTACCTCCACCCTGGGTTCCAAGTTTTAGTGGTTTCAACAAGATTTATCCATTTTTGGCCAAATGTATGGCCATTATGTAACATTTTATATAATGGCCATATACTTTTATATAATTTTAATATTTTTTTAATTAAACTTTTTATACCACAACGTTTTCAACTAACATCACTTCGTGTCATAAGTATCAAATATTTATTTCTTTTTTACACTATAAACCAGAGGAAGAGGAACAATATCAGCAGTAAATGACTCAGAATCATGAATCATGTTTTGGTTCTGGAGGAACTTGCTGATGGATGGTTGGTCCGTCTGCAGTTATCAGGTTTATCGGGGTGGGGGCGGATGACTGCACTGTGTTCAGGAGAGCAGGCTGAGAGGGTTTAAGAATCTGAAAAATATATGGAGAGAAAAAAGAGGCGTGGCTTGTCAGGCCGTGTAGCTCACCTGTTTAAACTGTGACTTCATAAACATGAGGTCATGGGATCGAACCCAAGTCTTTAGCTTTAAGTCGTGCACGTCACACTTCATCCGACAGTCAAATATCCAAAAAATGAGCTACACCTCAGGCCTGGCTCTGTAGCTCACAGTTTAAACTACTGTCTCAAAAACAGAAGGTTGTGGGATCAAACCTGAGTCTTTAACTTTGTCTTGCACACCACATTCAGCCAAACATCTTTTTGGTCCCAACAGAGCACTGGGTTTATCTAAAAGTGAAATATCCAAAGCAAGGTCTAAAGGCTGTGGGATCCTGTGGCTCAGTGGTTAGAGCAATGCCTCCAAGATTCAGAGGTCATGGGTTCGAGTCCTGGGCAGGGGTCTCCACAAACACCAATACCGTACAAGGGGGGGAGGACAGTTGCGTGGCCCCCCCCCGGGCTCCTGAGCGATGAACCGCAGGGGTTATAGAGCCTAAAACCGGAGACAGCAGGGGGTTTTACTGTGGAAAAAAAAAAAAAACCTCCTGGACTCACCACTGTAGGCCAACCGCGAACTTCTGATTTTCTCTATCAGTCTTTTTCTGATTCACTGAGAACACTGTGAATCAGTTTTTTATTCATGGTAACTTTTACTTTGGTGTCTAAACCTACAGAAATTACTTACTGAAGACTGACTTTCTTCATTCATCTTCAAACATCACAGTTTAAACGTCTCAGCATTAATGGATTCTGTCAGGATTTTCTCATCAGGTGCTGATTCTGTGTGGAAAACAGTTGGAGGGAATTTGACTAAAGCAATCATTCGGGATTAATCTGAAAGACCTGAAAACGTTGGTCCAGCTTCACGGAGCCTCTTCTTGACAGGGACCAGGACACCACGCCTCTCCCAGGTGTGGAGACCCAGCGTCTCTAATGGACACGCCCTCTGCTGGTCAGGGTCACAGTTTGAATCCGGAGTGAATGGCCACAACTCCGCCGGTCAGGTTGGTGTACTGGACCCGAAAGAAACCAGCGTCCTCCATCATCTCCTTAAACGACTCCTGAAGGAGCAAGAAAGGTCACATGACTACATGAATACAGGATCAGGGTCAGTGTTGATCAGTGTCGAGTGTGGGGTCAGGGTCGAGTGTAGGGTCAGTGTCGGGGTCAGTAAACGCATATTGGTTCAGACGCAATGAACAGACTCAGGTTTGCTTCCTCTCAGAGAAATGATCATGTACTAACAAAATAAACCCTGCAGTTATTAAATCTGGATCAGAGAGAACCAGGCAAGAACCGCCTGAGGAACCAAACAGAAAACAAACACAACCAAAAACACCAAACCGAACTAAACACAACCAAAAACGCTAAACACACCAAACACAACCAAAATAAACACAACCAAACACAACCAAAAACACCAAACACAACCAAACACAACCGAACTAAACACAACCAAAAACGCTAAACACACCATACAGAACCAAACACAACCAAAAACGCCAAACACAACAAACAGAACCAAACACACCAAACTAAACAGAACCAAACAACATCAATCAAACCAAACAGTACCAAACACACCAAGCAGAACCAAACACACTAAACAAACCAAACAGAACCATACAGGGCCAAACACACCAAACAGAACCAAACACACCAAACAGAGCCAAATGTTCCATCACAGAGAGCTTTATTTAGAGTCTGAGGAAGTCAGGATGATGGTGTAGATGGTGGTGTAAATGGTGATGCTGGTGATGGTGTTGGTGAAGATGATGGTGGTGGTTGTGAAGATGATGGTGGTGTAAATGGTGATGTGGTGATGGTGAAGATGGTGGTTGTGTTGATGGTGGTGGTGAAGATGTTGGTGTAAATGGTGATGGTGGTGGTGGTGGTGATGGTGGTGGTGATGATGAAGATGGTGGTGATGATGGTGGTAAGGTGATGGTGAAGGTGAAGATGATTATGGTGAAGATGCTGACGGTCGTGGTGGTGAAGATGATGGTGGTGGTGAAGATGCTGACGGTGGTGGTGGTGGTGGTGGTGGTGATGATGATGGTGGTGGTGATGATGATGGTGGTGGTGGTGATGATGGTGGTGGTGGTGGTGACGATGATGGTGGTGGTGGTGGTGAAGATTGTGGTGGTGGTGGTGAAGATTGTGGTGGTGGTGGTGGTGAAGATGGTGGTGGTGGTGGTGGTGGGGAAGATGATGGTGGTGGTGGTGGTGGTGGTGGTGGTGGTGAAGATGGTGGTGGTGGTGGTGGTGGAAGTGAAGATGATGGTGGTGGAGCTGGTGAAGATGATGGTGGTGGTGGTGTAGATGATGGTGGTGGTGGTGATGATGATGGTGGTGCTGAAAATAATGGTGGTGGTGGTGGTCATCTTCACCACCATCATCATCTTCACCACGATCACCATCTACACAATCGTCTATGCCACCATCTTCACCACCATCAACTTCACAACCACCACCATCATCTTCACCACTATGATGGTGGTGGTGGTAGTGATGAAGATAATGGTGGTGGTGGTAGTGGTGAAGATGATGTTGGTGGTAGTGGTGAAGATTATGGTGGTGGTGGAGAAGATGATGGTAGCGAAGATGCTGACGGTGGTGGTGGCGGTGAAGATGATGGTGGTGGTGGTGATGGTGGTGAAGATGATGGTGGTGGTGGTGAAGATGATGGTGGTGGTGGTGAAGATGATGGTGGTTATGGTGTAGATGGTGGTGGTGGTGTAGATTTTGGTGGTGGTGGTGTAGATGATGGTGGTGGTGTTGGTGATGATGGTGGTGGTGGCGAAGATGGTGGTGGTGGTGGGGAAGATGATGGTGGTGGTTGTGAAGATGATGGTGGTGTAGATGATAGTGGTGTAGATGATGATGGTGGTTGTGAAGATGATGGTGGTGGTGGTGTAGATGATGATGGTGGTGGTGGTGGTGTAGATGGTGTTGGTGTAGATGAGGGTGGTGGTGTAGATGAGGGTGGTGGTGTAGATGATTGTGGTGGTGTAGATGATGATGATGGTGGTGTAGATGATGATGATGGTGGTGTAGATGATGATGATGGTGGTGTAGTGGTGAAGATGATGGTGGTTGTAGTGGTGAAGATGATGGTGGTTGTAGTGGTGAAGATGATGGTGGTGGTAGTGATGAAGATGATGGTGGTAGTGATGGTGAAGATGGTGGTGGTAGTGGTGAAGATGGTGGTGGTGTAGATGATGGTGGTGGTGTAGATGGTGGTGGTGTAGATGATGGTGGTGGTGTAGATGACGGTGGTGGTGTAGATGACGGTGGTGGTGGTGTAGATGACGGTGGTGGTGGTGTAGATGACGGTGGTGGTAGTGGTGAAGATGATGGTGGTGGTAGTGGTGAAGATGATGGTGGTGATAGTGGTGAAAATGATGGTGGTGATAGTGGTGAAGATGATGGTGGTGGTGGCAGTGGTGATGGTGGTGGTAGTGGTGAAGATGATGATGGTGTTTGTGATGATGATAGTGGTGGTGGTGAAAATGATGGTGGTGGTGGTGAAAATGATGGTGGTGGTGGTGGTGGTGGTGAAAATGATGGTGGTGGTGGTGGTGGTGGTGAAAATGATGGTGGTGGTGGTGGTGAAGATGGTGGTGGTGGTGGTGGTGGTGAAGATGGTGGTGGTGTAGATGATGGT
>JBBPDH010018650.1:0-10880 GCA_037974565.1 Clupeocharax schoutedeni
ACACACACACACACACACACACACACACACACACACACACACACACACACACACACACACACACACACACAGTCTCTGTGTCTCTATTACTACCCTAGGGGCAACACCCGCCTCCTCAGTAACCAATTAGGCCCTATTCCTTATGAGGTTAGAAAGAAGGGTGCATGTGGAAATGAATCTGAACCAGAATCGAACATGTTACATCTACACTCTGTGTGTGTGTGTGTGTGTGTGTGTGTGTGTGTGTGTGTGTGTGTGTGTGTGTGTATGTGTGTGCGCGCGCGTCTGTGTGTATGTGTGTGTGTCCTGTTCAAATGCTCACAAGGTATTTTTTGTTTGTCTACATTCTAAAAAAAAGCTATTGCAGGCATAAACACTGTATGATACAACATAACATATTATTTTCTACATATTGGTTGCATCAGACAAAAAATCAATAAATCCTGGTTAAGGAAAAACAAAAGGTAAAAAGGTTTTATTCAGTTATTTTGGACCATTTCTTCTGATTAGGTCATCATGAAATTTACCACAATGTAAATCATAGATATTTTCAAACTTTAAAAAAAAAATGCAGATACAAGATTTTGTCATAGCAACATTATTATTATTATTATTATTATTATTATTATTATTATTATTGTTATTATGGTTATTATTATTATTATTATTGGCAACAGCAGCAAAACAGTAACAATTATAATGTAAATAATAGGTACTTGCAAATTGCTCATGTCAGAACTAAACCTTGTATATTCAACAACCAAACATTACAGGAGAAAGAAAAACATTCTTAACTTTGATAACAAGTCAGTGTATTTAATATCAGTGTTTCTATTGGTCCATTCATAATGAAATGTTGATACAGTATTAAAGACAGCTGGTTAATGTACAAAGGACAGGAGTGAATAGGGTGAATGAAAGGTACAAGGTTTTCACAGAGACTTTATACATACAGCACATGGGACACACTCATATCCCGACTAGTTATAAAAACAAACTGTGTGTGTGTGTGTGTGTGTGTGTGTGTTTGCGCTTGTGTGTGAGTGTGGGTGGGTGTGACCGTATACTTTGCTCAACACACTCCGCCACCGTCTGTACGACTGTCTACCCTGCTATGCTGGTGTTGTCATGGAAACTAAAGCCATGTTTTGGTCTTCTGCAGGGTGGAGGGTGGTCTTCTAGAGGGCAGAGAGCCATGAATTAATTTTGTGCAGTCTGTGCTGGTGTGATGGATAAATCAAATCAAGGAACTGTGCGTGTGAGCATGTAATGCATGTTTGCTAAGTGTGTGTGTGTGTGTGTGTGTGTGTGTGTGTGTGTGTGTGTGTGTGTGTGTGTGTGTGTGAGAGAGAGAGAGAGAGAGAGAGAGAGAGAGAGAGAGGGGAGAGAGGGACCTGGACAGGCCCTGAGGGTCATGCTGTGCTGTAGATCTAGGAGGTTTATGGTCTTTAGCTTTAGACATTTTCATATTGAGGATTGAATGGGATAAAGGTGACCACGTGCATTTGTAGGTCATCTGCTCATTATGGTATTGGACTCTGATTCCCCTCTGCACCTCTGGATAAGAAAGCAGCTGCCTGAGAGGCTTTCCTCACAATGTATCGCATTATTGTACCCTTTGCTTCATTTTGTGTTTGAAATCAGACACTGTGATTACATCCTGGTATTTGTTTTGCATGCAGGAGTCTGTATTGGTGTGTATGTCTTTGCATATTAATTATGGTTGTCAAAATCCTTCAGTGGTCTTTACATTACTACAGCTTCTATTGAAGTCCTATTCCAGAATGTAACTCGTTTCCTGTTTTTTATTCCCATAGGGTCTATATACCCTACATTTGACTTGTACTTTATTCCCCGCTATCAACGTATAATGTTTATGTGGGTTTTATTTTATTATTTATAATTCATAATGTCCATAATTCTGCTTGAAAGTTTCCCATTATTTATCACTCATAATTAAACAGACTGTTTTCCTTGCTGTGTCATTAAGACTGATATAAAGGGACATACATATGACTTTTAAGGGGCCGTTGCTCTGACCTGAACAAAGGGCACCTCCCCCCTCCTCTGAAAAAAAAAAATCAAACAGTATGGAGAAGTGAAAAATATACCATGTCTTTATTAATTAATAATAAAGCGTTTAATGTAATGCATATCAGGACAAAAATGACTACTTCCATCATTTATGCTTCTTGTTAAAACAAATGTTTGAGAATAACTTTTCATTTAGCATGTAATGACCTAACTGGTAACTGCCTGGTTCATTACGTGGGAATCTGAGGCCGGACTTCTGAAGATTTGAATACATTTCATAAAAAAAGATGGCGATAGGTTATTTCTTCAGCTTTTCTTACTGAGTCAATGTGCAGTGGGCAGTTACAAAATGCAGGCTCTGGCTCTACTGCTGTGGATACATGTGACGCAGCTAAAAGGGAAAGACGCCGCATTCACTTTTTCACCAATTGACAGGGACAGAGAACTTCTTCAGCTTCCCAGATGGTTCCTGACGAGGTTGCTTAGGAAAACGTCAAGAATTTGCAAAAGAGTCCATATTACAAGCCTTTCTCTCAGTTCCAGTATTTTTTACATTTACGGCGTTTAGCAGACGCTTTTATCTAAAGCGACTTCCATTCCCTACCTACAGGGCACAGTCTCCCTGGAGCAACTTGGGGTTAAGGGTCTTGCTCAGGAACCCATGGGTGGTGTGCTGGGGGTAGGATTCGAACCCATGAGGCAAGAGGCAAGTATCCTACCCACTGCGCCACCACCACCCCACCACGGATGTTTTGGTCACATCCGATCTTTCTAACATGATGGTTCAGATAAGGGTTTGTGAATCATATCCATCTTTGTTATGAAGGAACCTTTGCCCTGAAATGACCCAGATTCTCACATCCAAACTCACAGTATCACAAGAAAGAACTCATGAAGGTCAAACTAAGGCTGAATCCCCAATGGCTCCCTGCTCCCTGGTGGACTCTGTGACTCCTGACATTCTACCCACCAAATAATGAACCGTATGCTCGAAGGGGATTTGACTGATACCCAGCTGGCTCTTTGGTCTTTGTAAAGTGCACTGTTGGGATTTTCATGACCCATGTAGTGCACATTGCACTACTTTTACATAAAGATTTTAGCAGTTAGTTCTCTCCTCTGGTTTTCACGTCATCCTGTTTCCTTGTATTCTCTGCCAAATAAATGTAATGGAATGTAAATCATCATTTGTTTAAGTAGCTGAGAAAAGGTAACTGGTTGTCAATAGTGATGATCATTACCAGAGCAAAGCAAACCCGGGTGGAGTGAGAAAAACCTAAGAATTCCAATTATTCAGTTCCTATTATTCAGCAAAAGGAAAGACCTTCTATAATTAGATGTGTCTAAGCTTTTGGTCCTATAAATCATCCGGAATCACGCAGGCTTGTCCAAAGTGAAGTCTTCTCTGTTCTTGTGTGGATCAGAAGTGCCTGCAGGGTCTCAATCCATCTCCTAAATCACTTAAACCATTATAAACATCTCCACTGTCCCACACTGCAGCAGAGTGAGCTGCTCTGTCTCTACCAGGCAGGTCTGAGAAAGCACAGAAACACACACAACCCCCTGGCAAAACATTCTGGCTGTGTGGAACACACCTCAAATAAAATAAATACATTATTATAAACGATTAACATAATTTCTAGATCAAGTAGTGGAAAATTATAGAATCATCAATAATGACCATTTTGTTGCTCCTCATTTGCTTGATGGACATCACAAAAATGGGCTTCAGTTCTGAAAAACCATATACTCATAACCATATAAACCATATATAATATTTTTTTGAACAGCAGTTACATATCAGCTTTGTATGATGGGACAGTAACATTTCCACTAATTTTTGGATTGAGATCCAGGCTGTTTGCTCAATGTGAATGTGTCATCCTGAAGATAAGTTTAACAATAAAATAATTTTATTCATACAGCCCTTTTCATCACAAGATCTACAGGTTAGAGCTACAGGTTAAAAAAAAAGATTCCACAGGCATTTAACACCCTTTGCTCTGTGGTGAAGACCATTATCACTCTGAAGAATGACTTCATCATGACTAGACCTATTATCTATCGTAAAGTACCCTTGTTTTGGTGTAGCTTTTGTTATTTTCTATTGGATTTTCCCAGCATACTACTTGACTTTTTTATCCTGACGCACCATGTTTCCTTTCAATTAGCCTAGTTACGGTCTGCAGGTACTCTCTTTTGACTGCAGACTCATTTGCATTATTACATTCGTGCCAGTATTTGTTTTAGAAATGCACATTTCAAGGTGATTCCATCATTTTCTTCCGCATTTGTTGTTTAGCTGTTATCTGCGAAAGCTTAAAAAGGGCTGAACATGTGTGTTATATGGACCATAATCTTTGCACTGATTGTAATTTCTTGGCTGTAATGCAAGGTCAGACATTAGAACAAGAGCCTCTGTCTAGGATGTGATTGTTTCTCTGTAAATATGCTTGATATTAACAAGTTAACTTAATATAAAACATATGGACAAATGTTTGTGGACACCTGAGCAGCACACCTATATGACCTTGCTAATTAATATGGAGTTGCTCCCCTCAAGCTATAACATCTTCCACTCTTTGTAAAAGGCATTCCAAGATTTTGGAGCATGTTTGTTGGGATTTGAGTCCGTTCAGTCAAAAGTGCAAGAGAATTAGAATGTTTGAAGGCCTGACTTCCAATGAACATTGCAATTAATGTCACAGAAGTTCAGCTGAGCGATGCAGGCCATAATAATTCATCCACACCTAATTGTTCTACACATGACCACATTGTGTGAACGTGGGCTAAGCGGCCACTCATGAGCTTAAAGGTAGGACAGGCCAAGGCCATGGCTGACATTGTAAAATCTTGTCTCAGCAAGACATTTCCCACAACACATCTAAAAAAATGCATTCCTCAAGACTTTCCCTATCTGACTCTGATTATGATGGAATGTGTTGTTCCTGTAATGATGTGTTGCTGACCCTGACATATCAACCCAATCCAAAACTTCAGCCCACCTCAGCAAGATTTCAGGTGATCTATATCCTCCTGAAAGCAGCCCAGGCCGCCAGACTTTACATTACATTGTTAGCTTCAGACACAACATAGCACTTAACTGCAGGATAAAAGGCCTGTTCCAGTCTGACCTAAGTGAAGGCATATTGATTTATAGAAGATCAATACAAACAGGGTGACCCTGTCTGACTCGGAATGCTCCTGAAAATGTTGGGTAATGATAAAAGCTTTACTGTTGTCCAGATATTATTTATCTAGAAGACCATTCTCAGTACAGCAGCGGTAGGGCGGAGAAGTGTGTGTGTCGCTGGTACGACTGTATCAGTCTCAGTGATGTTGATGAAAATTTTGCACACTGGGTTGGGAGTGATCCACCTAATGGAGAGTTAAAGCACTGTATATGAACAGATGGGCAGAGTGACCTTATAAACTGCAGGAAAAAAATGTACATACACTGGGGTAGTACCCTTAACCATATGTCTTCAGTATCATTGGCTATGGAACAGTTCCGAGACAATTACATTTGACTCCATTGGTTTCACTGATTCTATACACAGGTACCTGACTCTATGCCTTTTCTGAAATAGTCTAGCAAAATTTAACATCATCATAGAGGTGTTTCTTTCCCTGAATTTTAACAGCGTTTGGACATTTATGACCTGACTGTAATAGTTACAGTTTCCTGCTACTCTTTGGTCTAGAACTAGGTTTAGAAACTAGGCCATTCACAAACAAACAAAGCCAATGTCCATTTTGTCTTTATCTTTTTCTCATGAGAATGTCGAATACCTTCCATGTCCACAGATGCAAGGACTATTTATTATTTAGCTGGTAGAACAGTAATAAAACATGCTTACTTTTGTGATCATTTGTACTTTACTGAAGAAACTGGTATGTATGTGAGTGGGAGTCATGTGACAGGTCATTAGCTACTTGGTAAAAGTGTGTGGACCTCGAAAACTCACTTCAAAGCAAATCTAAGTAGTTCTTTGAGAAGCTGTGGTGGATTCACTGCATTCCTTTGAGAGATTTATGGTTAGTGCTATTGGCCGGTGCCCTTGACTGACAGTAATCTGTTTACTTCGCACCCAATGAACAGCAGTATTGATCAGCTGCTAGGGAGAGACACAGTAGACTGATTTAGCTGTGGAGCAATCAGGAAAGCAAAATGTATACCAAAACCGTTGGAGCTGAACTGTCATTTGCCAAGAGGCCAAGATATCCATATATAATTCTACAGAATAAAGCGAGAAATAAGGAGGTGAAGATGATAGAGAGACATAGAGAAAAAGCAGAGGCACATGGTGTGGTAATACATAAGAGAACATGTTTAAAGAGAAGCAGGAGAACCTTCAGGCTTTTAAACCTCCCACTGTGGGTCAGGCAATGATCTACTATGCATGACTTTTAAATGACCAGGACATCTGCGGAACTGGGCAGCTCAAAGTAACGCAGTCACAAAGACTTCTATTGTACATTTATTGGACATTTTATTAGTAATCGTTTTTGTTAATCATCACCTAGCCTCTCATCAGATCAGTGGTCATTTATCTATGTATGTGTCTATGTATGTATGTATGTATTTATGTATGTATGTATGTATTTATCTACCTGTCTTTCTTTCTATCTACCTTTCTCTCACTAAAGGAACAGGATAAGATAGAAGTCACTTTATCGTCATCAGCAGCATCATTTATTCCCATGGCAACATCATTGTCAAGGTGACATACCCAAATATTGATGCTCTGTTGCTAAGACGGTTCTTTTTGCCTCTGAAAGATTTGGGAGAATTCAGATATACTGGTAATATTTTGGAACCCTAATCTATTTCGGTGTCAAAGTGCTGCATTTCTCATGGGAAAGGATTGTTTTGTTCTCTTTTGAATTGAACTGTATTATTCAGTTATTGATGTTAAGTGTTATTATATAGTGTCTTCCATGAGCTGGACAATAGCCACTATGAAAGTAGCCACCTAGCCACAGTTCTACATATTAATAATGGTATGTAGATGATTGACCAAATTCCTACCACCATGGTGAACGGGCAGATTAAATGCTGAGGGATAGAGAAGTGGAGCTTCTCATTTTTCGTTGAGACATCAGTGTGAGACCGTTCCCGTGAGTAGGAAAGACATTGGTAAACACACACACACACACACACACACACACACACACACGTCAGAAACTAAGGCGTATCCTTTCAGCTGAATGGGACAGAAGGGGCCGGCAGCTTCCTCTTAAACATGAGGCTGTATTTTAGGAGTGTGACCTCAGCCTGCGTCAGGGTCACCCCCAGCTGGAGGCCAGAGATGATAGGCCTGCCAAAACAAAGGGGCTGTGGTCTAGAGAGCCCATTGCAGGGCACCTTAAAGCTCCAGGGCTTCCTCTGACAGGCA
This sequence comes from Clupeocharax schoutedeni, assembly GCA_037974565.1. Lineage (NCBI taxonomy): Eukaryota > Metazoa > Chordata > Actinopteri > Characiformes > Alestidae > Clupeocharax > Clupeocharax schoutedeni. The sequence goes on from JBBPDH010018650.1 coordinate 7,434, forward strand.
AGACACAATGCAATGAGGCCTAGAATGGGGACACTGTTGCTGGGGTAGACATAGACTGCACCTGGGCTGCAGCAGCCTGGGTGTCTGGAGCTCCGCCAAGCTACACAGTTCTCTTTACTGACACTGCAGTAATTGCATCTTGTGCATCAATATTTCGATGCTTTATATTAAGGTTTGTGACTGACCAGAAGCTATTAGATGATAAAAAATATTTATTGAGAGTTGAGTTATATGCCACTTTTCAAAAGCACAGCATTTTGGATATTTATTAAACCATTACATTATTATGAGTCATCTACAGCTCTATTCATTATTCTTGAGAAACATGATTTTTACCAGCTTCCTACAAATGATTTAAAGCCTATAAAATGGTACAGTTGGTGTAAGCAGATGTTAGAAGTTACAGTATGGATTCCAGAGTCTAAGAGAGTCTAAGAGACTGTTATCTTTCCTCTGTGTGGGTGGCTAGGATGCCCTCCCTCACCAACTATCGCTAAGCATGCTGCTAGAAATAACACACAAACCTGTCCAATGAAATTTCATTCTGAGTCATTTTGAACCATTACTGTTCAGCTGTTTACTGTTTAAAAATATATTACAGTGAAAATGGCAGGGTGCATTTGTAAAAACGACAGAAGGGTGATACAAAATACATACTGCTCTATTATCTACATCACATGCACCATTAGTATTAGTATCTACAGTATATACAGTTTTTAAAGATTAACTGGTAGAGAAAACCTCTCAAACACTTTAGATAATATCACCAAAGGATACATGTCATAGTTTTACCTACAGCGCTTTTTACTGTAATGAGAGAAGGGCTTTGATCTTAGCCTTCTGTCCCAAGACGTAATGCTTACTTTCTGCCTTGTCTCATAGCAGCCCTGGGGGAATGATCCACTCCAGTGTCAAAGCCAGCAGTAAGATAGAAGAATCACTGAAGATACAGAATAATGCTGGCAGCATATTGGCACAAAGTTATCGAACCTAAAACTACAGCACTGCAATCAGGCTATTATCAGGATTTAACTCAATTAAATACCATGAATGTGTCCCTTTTCTACTTTATTTTAAATCAGTCTCACACAGGCCCACTGATTCACTCCTTGAATTACAACCAATCTGGGATAAAGATGTGATTGAACGTCTTACTAAATGTACTGTTGTAATGGGTTCTGGCAACCTAACTTAAGCTTTTTAAAACTGTCTATACTTAAGAAGCTTAGACATAAATGAGATTAAAACAGCATCAGTCAAATCAGTGCACCCTTAATTACCCATAATCACACAAAAATTGTTGGTTACCTTTTGGTAACTCGGCCGTCCATTAACACGCAAATAAATGTGTGCCAAATGAGACTGAGGACTGCTTCTGTCAGCCAACTACTAAACAGCACTTTAACACACTCACACACACACACACACACACACACACACACACACACACACACACACACGTAGCTGGCCACTTAAGACGTGTTTGGTACTTCTTTTGTTTTGCAATATAGCAACAAAGCTAATGTACCTAATAATAATGTTAAAATGCAATGGCTACTGCACATACTTTGTTCCACTTTTAGAATTAACAGCAAGTCCATGTGAGATTATTTGGAAGAATTGGCAGTTGGGAAAGCCACTTGCTATCCGTGTTTTAACCGATATACAAACAAGAACCAATGAACACAAACATCCCTTATTACTAAATCCCCGACCGGCTTAGCAGTTTGGTTCACAGCCTGCCGTGGATTTAGTAATAAGGGATTTTTGTGTTCATTGGTTCTTGTCTGTGTATTGGTTCATATATAAGTGCCCCAGGATGCATCCCAGGATGGTGCTCCCTCACTAAAGACTGTATACTCTTTTGGTAGATTTTCCACCAAACTATCATTACGATCCTAAAATGAAGAAGAGCTTGCGTGCGGCTTTTTGGTCATTTTTGAAGCTATGTTGTTCCAATATCCTTCTGAAACTCCCCCAGTTCATAATTGTGATGCTGATTCTAAGCTGTTGCTATCTGACTTATGCAATCCATCCCTGAAGCTGCATAGACATGTAAACGATTGAAGGAAGAAAAAGAAACCCCCAAATTAAGAACCATAATTATGCCTAATGAAGCTGGTTTTGGAGTGTGTGTGTGTGTAGGTGTGTGTGTGTGTGTGTGTGTGTGTGTGTGTGTGTGTGTGTGTGTGTGTGTGTGCGTGTGCGCGTGTGTGTGTGTGTGTGTGTGTGTGTGTGTGTGTGTGTGTGTGTGTGTGTGTGTGTGTGTGTGTGTGTGCGTGTGCGCGTCTGTGTGTGTGCGTGCATGTGTGTGTGTCTTTGTCCTCATCTCTGAGAGATAAAAACAAACAGGGATGTGTGCAACTGCTCCGTGTTGTCTGAGCTAAACTGAGCTAAATCTGCTCATCTTATCCCTGTAAAACAGCAAAGAGGAAATCCCAAATCCTGCTGCTGCCTTATTAGACTTTGGTGGTACACAGTTAGAGACTGTAGTCCATCTGTTGCGCAATATAGGCTTGTTGTCCTCTAGTTTAACTATATAGGCTGAATCCACAAGTGTGGTGCCACTCTAGACTATTTTTGTCCATTTTTGTGTAGGCCCCCCCTTGTCCCACCAACCAGACATGAACTCTACAACAAGGTACAGGAGCTCTACAAGCACTATGATATCTGGCACCAACAAATCATCAGCCGATCCTGTAAGTTGTGAGGTAGGGCCTCCATCGGTTAAGCTAGTTTGCTCAGGACATGCCACAGATTTAGAGGCCAAATCAACACCTCCATGTCCCTGCATGTCAATAGTATGTCAAAGTGACATGCACATCAGTGTCTGGACCAAACATTTCCCAGCAGAACATCACACTGTGTGTCATCAGACAAGGCCACTTTCTTCCATTGGTCTGTGGTCCAGCTCTGATGCTCATGTGCATTTTTGGCTGAAGATGGGGTCAGCATGGGGACTCTGACCAGTCTGCAAACGCAACAAAGTGCAATGCCCTGTCTGTTCTGAAGGTGATTTGTGTTTCAGCAGCTTTATTGTGGGAATGGATGGGCTAGCCTACTGAGAACAACCTGCAAGACCCACCATTTGGAGATCAACTTCAGTATCAGATGATTCACTCCTAATATCCTAATATATCACACTTCTTTACAGATATCATTGTAACCAGATAATTAATGGCTGCTAATTGTGTTTTTGCTAGTTCTATGCTAAAAACAACTCAATGATCGAGTTGTTAAATAATACTCATTTAAGGCGTGTTAGGCAAGGGAACAATTCAGGAACAGTTTTTACCCCAGTGCCATCAGACTCAGTAACTGTGGTCCTCTCTGCTGCACAATACATTTACATTTACAGCATTTAGCTGATGCTCTTATCCAGAGCGACGTACATCAGTGCTTAAGAATTCCTCGACTGTTTCTTACCTGAAAAACAGCATAAATCTG
>JBBPDH010018678.1:0-10880 GCA_037974565.1 Clupeocharax schoutedeni
AACTCCCTCTTCTGGTCCGATCGGCAGAGTCCTTCACGGTCTTCAAGCGTCGCCTGAAGACCCACCTCTTCAAGGAGTACTCTGGCGACTAACTATGTCTCTTTTCTACTGCTTACTTATTTCTTATTTTTTTAAAAAATTATAATAATTTTTCCTTGACTATATATATTTCAGGGCTTCAGACATTCTGGGACTGATATCCTCCGCATTTATTTAGTTTTTTCGTGGCAATATATGCTAAATCATTAAGCAATAATTTACTAATTTTGTAACATACATTTTAATGTAAATTCAGGTACATTTCCATATAAAATCTAATTATTCTAATATATTTCTATAAGATTTAATATAGATTTAAATAGTGTAGTAAGAAAACAAAGGTGGACACAAACAGCTATATTTGCTTTGTTTGAGATTGTTGTAAAAAGTACATCATGAAGGCAGAAAAAGGCTAAAACAACAAACATCCTCCACAAAAATACATGTGTGGAAGGTGGAATGTTTTAAAATGGAAAGTTCTCAACTGTGTGGTCCACCATAATGAGATTTTTCCACCTGTTGACTGATGGGATGTAGTCACGCTGACATTCAAACACACACAGACACACACCCTCACACACACACACACACACACACACACACACACACACACACACACACACACACACACACACACACACACACACAGATGTGAGCGATGAGTCCACGGTGTCTGACCTGTTTGTGTGAGGCACATGTGTCTGGCCTCAGGTACTCGCTTCCTCACATGCAAACAAAGCTGATGGATTATCTGGACACTCTGCAAGTGAGTGCCACACACTGCAGCAACTGTTCTGGAAGCGTGAGGTGGTCCAGTAGTGGAAGCTTTAAACAGGTTTTGCTTTTCTGGTGCTGCTCTGACCCAAAAAACATACTCTATTGACAGCCGCCTGACATGCTTCATTCCAGTCAGTCATAACACTAATAATGATGTTTGTCAAACATTTGAAAGATTCTTTTTCATACATGTTTTCATTGTTGGTTTGCAGTAACACTGTAAATGCAAAAACTACCAAACTAAAAGAAGAAGTGATAAATAAATTTGCAGCCATGGGAACTACACATTTATCTCCTTATAATCTCCTTAAAATAATAATAATAATAATAATAATAATAATAATAATAATAATAATAATAACAACAACAACAGCAATCATAATAAAATCATATTTTTTAATTTAAATAGCATATTATTCAAACTCAGTGTTGTTTTACAAATAGTTCAGACTTAAAACAAGAAACAGCCTTTAACAGACGGTTGTATACAAAAAAAAAACATTATAAGGGCAAATTACAACACAGATTACAGTAGCAGGAAAGAACAAATAGTTGTGTGGTCAGGACTCAAGAAAGCTTCACTTAAGCTAAACATCCCAGGGTATGTTGTGTAAAATATAAATAAAATACTGGAGGGTCCCCCTAGTGGTGCAACTGTCGAAGTCTTGGATATATCACTGAGAGATTGAGAGCTCGATCCCTGGATGGATGGGCACTCCCTCTACTCCAGCAAACTCTCTGTTGATTAGTGTACTCCTCCAAATGCTCTGAGCTAAGTAATGATGTTGTGTTAGTTGCAGCTGCAGTAACTGGCGCCTTCATGTGACTTGGAGTAAGAATGTGCTCATCTTCACACACACAGTGTTTGTGGTATCATGTGACATTGAGCGTTCATGCTAGTGAGTGGATGTGGGCATGACTAAAATGGAAGAAAATTAAGTAAAGTACCAAACTGTTACAATCTTGCTGGAGTTTAAATACTATGTACATTTTGGGTCCACCTAAACCTTCTCCTAAATCATTCTCTAGTCTTTCATTGGTGGTCAGTTTCTGTTTCTTTTTCTGTTATCTGGATATAATGGTCTATTCTTAGCCTAGCAGTGTCACTGAGGTGTTTATCCCCCCCCACCCCTCTGCCACCACCACAACACACACACACACACACACACATACACATGAACATACTACTACCGTGTCAGTGTCAAAATGCCTTTAACACGGAACATGAAAATTCTGTTCATTTTTAGATATAAGTATATGGCTGTTTAATGTTAGCAGAACCTTTGCAGTTAATTTTTTTAATTAAAAGGAAATCGAATATTGCTGTGACAAGTTAAAAAAACAAAAAGTGTCATTCATTTTATTTCTGATCTTGATTTTGGGATTCAGTAAAGCTGCGTCCGTTTTGGAATATTAAAATATTGTAATACTTAAAAAAAAGCCCAAATCATTGATTTATTTATTTATTTACCACGACTGTGTTAATAGTCACTACGGTGTATTCAGTCTTCGTGAATTCGGTGTGAAACAAAAGAATAGTACCAAAATCATCCAACTGAATGTTAATTTTAGTTTAGTTTCATGAGCCACTGTCTACATTGCGTCAAGTCGTACCTCATGTATCTGTGGGACGCTCAAAAATAGAAAATGAAAACACAGATCTCTACTCAAACCATACAAAGAACATAAGCAGTTTAGCAAATTCTAAAAGGTGGACTCTTCTCCCACAGAGCCATGTCTATTTGAGTGATAACATATTATGTAAGCAGTCTGCATTACACGGTGCGACTGGAATTTGCCTGAAGACTCTGGCATCCTGCGCCAGAGCCCCCTCCGGAATCTGATTGTCTGTGGGAGAGCGCCTCAGTACTGTCTGGAGATGAGTCATCCTGAACATCAGGAGAAGAAATCTTGGCCCCTCTACTGGCCTAGGCTAGCCACCTATCTGTGGGAGTCAGACCCCTTGAGACACCCCCCTACTGCACTGGCTCAACAAAGCTTCCTCTGTTCTGCAACTGGGATCCAGACTATCAACAGCAAAGCCTTCTTTCTCTGTCTGAAAGCCCAGCATGAGGGGAATGTTCAGAAAACTGTTTCCCCATTTTATGTGCATGTCAGTGCCGGGGTCCCCAAAAAGCGTCAAAAGTATCCAAAACTGGGAAGCAGCAAATCTCTGTAACATTATCCAGCATCAGTCTTTAGACATACACTGTGAAAAATCAGACTTCCAATTAGAAAATCCAGTCAAATTAAAAAAAATGTAAAAAGCATTTTATAAATTCATATATAAATAATGGTCTTATAGAAACCTTGATATTTCATAATATGCACTTCTTTGTGGTTTATGATACATTAATCACTCAAAAACTAAACTAAATGAAAGAAATGTCAAGTATATCAAATGGTTCAAAAGTTTCTTGTCTTGTCAGCAAGGGAATTGGAAAAATACTAATTAGCTTGAGTTCATTTAACCTGCTTTTTTTTGGAATTCTCTTTAGAATGGGTGTGATGGCTCAATATAATAATATAATTACTGACTGAGTGATATGAATAAATATGAATAAATTAAATCAAAACACATATAAGAGATTTGAGTAAATGCTAATACATAGGATTAACCATTTATATTAATTTATTTTCGTAAATTCCTTAAACCTTATGTGGCTATGTAAGAATATAAAGGTAGCAATACAATATGGTTTGTTTAGGTTAGATCTAAATTTGTATGATGTTACTGTAGGGTCATGGTAACTAACAGTTAATGTGAATGTGGTGTGAAGAAACGAAACAAACTTAATACTTATATTGCATAAACTTAATACTTTTGTACAACTATGAATAGTATTGTGTGACTTTTTTGCATTGAAATGATACAGACGAAATATCATGCAGCAGTAGGTTATGTTCATGTTACAAAATTTGGAACCATCAAACAGAGGGTGAATAAAAGGTTTGTGCAAAATATGATCAATTACACAACATTAATTACATTTACATTTACGGCATTTAGCTGACGCTCTTATTCAGAGCGATGTACATCAGTGCTTAAGAACTCCACAACTGTTTCTTACCTTAAATCTGAGTCAACAATTTAACCAAGATACTGCAATCAGAGCATCTATGCAACAATTGTGCAATACAACATCTATACAACAACATTATAAACGGTCACGGTCGAGGGGGCTAGGCCCCCACGACCAAGAGTTACCTTGGGAAGTGCCAGTACGAGCCAGGAGCCAGGTATCCATGCTGAAGCGTGTTTTATTAACCATAAACAAGAATAAAGCAAATGGGCATGCGGGCCAAACAGGAATGAGAATGTGGTACAGGAACAGGGTAAACACAGGGCAGGAACAAGGCAGACATAAGGCATGCTCAATGACGATAGACAGATATTGAGAACTAAAACAGACAGGGCTTAATTACAAACAGAAATTAGTGGACAAACACAAACAGGTAAAAACCAAAGTCACATGACACAAGCAATTAACAGACAAGCATATCAAAATAAATGCACCCAAAAACCCAACAGAAAAGCAGTGGCCCTAATGGCCACCGACCGAACCATGACATATACATTCATCTACTAATGTCCAAAGACTGCTCAGCAAGGTTGGAAGGTTAACATGCATTTACTTAGCAATGCCAATTAGATGGTGAAAAAAAACAAAAGTGAAAATGTAAAGTTATAATGCAAAAAAAGGCGAAACACAAAAGGGAGTTTAACAGTAGAAAAGAAAATGCAGGCAATTATATCTAAATGGGAAGAGGTTGAGTCTTAGGCACTAAAAGTGCAACCAATAGAGAAACCTGTGTGTCCCAACTTTCCAACAGCCAGTAAAACCAGGGTATATTTTTTTCTTGAGGCCTTTCCTTTCTCACTGCCCTCAGGTGATGGTTACATAACACTGGGTGCTGTGAGATCTTTGTAAAGAAAAAAAAAAGACCTCAGTTCAGAAGTTCAGAAGTTTGTAAATGATGTGTGTAAATGTGATTTGGCACCTAGTTCATCATCTCAAGCTGAGGTTCCCGAACCAGCCTATATTTTTTGCTCTGTTCCAGCTGCGAGTCAACTAATTCACAGTGGTTTTGAGCAGGAGGCCTGAGAACAGAAAGCAAAAACTAAAAACTCATCACAGCCAGACTCTCTTGACCGTGTGAGAATTCCACCATCCAAGAATCCCAGAAAAGAAAGACATGAGCTATGGTTTAAACTGTTCCAAGTGAAATAACTCATGGCAGAAGCTGTGATTTTATCCAGCAAATTTATCCATGGTTATCAAACAGATCACAAATCACATACTGTGGTCTTTATCAAGACTTTGTGATCACATGTGTTGTATTCTAATGCCATTAACAGTTCCTGTCAAGCCATGTTTCTTACAGGCATTGTTTTATGGATTTCTCAAAGATCTCCAGTACAACAGTATAGAGCTCTGGGACAGAAAAACTGGGGCTGATTTGGGTATTATGGGTTATAATTGATGCCTAAGGTCTCTGTGCCCAAGGACAAGCTTTGGCCAGCAGGTCCAGCATTGGGAGATGGAGCAGTGGAATTGCATCTTCTAGACTCCTAATGATCCATCAGTTCCTTTGGATGCAGGCGGATCCTTGCAGCAGTGTTCCAGCATCTAGAGTAAAGCTGAGACGAGTAGATGCAGTTACTGCAACAGAGAGAGAAACACAGAAGAAATACTAGATGAGAAATTGTCTACAAGCTAAATATGAACAACTTGAATTTCTGTGTTTAAGCCCAGGAATGTATGTTCCTCAGTGCACTGTGAGGATTTCTCCAAAGACGGTGATTGTGCAGGGGGTATGCAGTGTTATCTGGTAGTGCTGTTGCTGTTCTCAGAGAGATCTGTTGTGTCAGGAACAAACTGTCACTTTCAGTGATTCCCGGCTGTTGTTATAATAAAACAAATCATGCCTGTGTGATGGAGTAACAACATTCTGTCTTGAACAGCAGCTTAGTTCAAAGCAGCAGCTCAGTACAACATCAGCGAATCTGCTGATGTGATAAACATGTGCTCCAGCAGTCTGTTTTGTTCAGCATTGCATTACCAATTAGCCATAGCACAGAAATCGCATTGTGAAGATCCTCCTTGTGCTGTAGAAACGGGTCTGACTCATTCAGGAATGCCCTCCTCCAGATGGACAAGCCTTCAAGTCTTGTGTATACATGACCCCGTCCCCTGTTCGGCAGTTGGACCTCTTTTGGAAGTGACATACCATTTAATTCTGGAAACATACTTCAAGACCTGCTGCTTTTGGAGATGCTCCTTGACTTGTTGTCCAGCCATTTCAGTTTTGTCCGTGTAACTTTTCCCTTAAATAACAACGTCAAGAACTGACTGTTAACATGCTATACACTGTGACAAGAAATTCAATATTATGTGAAAAGTGAAAGTGATCATTTGATCATACGTGAACACACCACAGCACACAGTGTGAACAGCACGAAATTCTACCTCTGCATTTAACCCATTCACCAAGTGAAGCAGGGGGCAGTCAGGAATACAGCGCCCGGGGAGCAGTGTGTGGGACGGTACCTTGCTCAGGGTACTTCAACAGATTAACTCAGTGGTGCTACTCACAGTCCCGGGATTTGAACCCACGGCCCTCCAACAGCAGGGGCAACTCCCTAACCTCCAGGCCACCAGCTGTTAATATTTGGGGGTCTAAACATTAGTGACATAGCAAGAATTTCATTTTAGGGGTTCTGTACCTTCTGAAACATCCCAAAGACATCACTATGGCACTATAACACTTCTGTGTAATTGTTAAAAATGGTTACTACAGCTGACAAAATACCACAGAAGCTTAACCTATCCTAGGGTAGATGATGTAGATTAGTCTCCTTTAGACAACTTCAACCATGGGCATATGTTGAAGTAATGAATATATTACTAATGCATGTTTTTATGCACATTTTTATGCAAATGTAAGTTGATATGTAGAGGTACAAAGAACTGAAATGCCATGTTTTATATTTTACAGTAATATCAGTGGCATATGGACACTGGTGTGCAGTAATGGGTCAATTTTACATGTTGGCACTGATGCAGATGTTTGTTGGGACATCATAGTTTGCAGCAATGGATCAATGTTGGTAATTATGCAGTTCTTTGGTAGGACATAATGGTTTGCAGTAATGGATTAAATATAGATGTTAACATGCAATGATGCAAAGGTTTGGTGGGCCATCAAGGTTTGCAGCACTGACATGCAGTAATGGACCAGTTATTAATGTGTTGATAAGCAATGATGCAAAGCACTGTTCGATGGTAATGGGTAGTCTATGTGTTGGTATGTACTAATACAGGGCTGCCTTTGCCTCAGGGCGCAATAAAGACTGGACTGTGTTGGTGTACAGTGTTGCATGGGGGTGGATTGTGGTCCTCTGTAGATGGTTTGTAGTACTGCTCACACTGCACACTGAGGGGTCTGTTTGCTGGCTCAGGGCCCAGAGAGACATGCAGTGTCCAGGCTCTCTGAAAGACATTCCAACACCTGTGGCGTTTGAAGTTTGTTATGTGCTGGGAAAGGAGTTAACAGCCTCTCTCTGTAATGTCTGGAAAGTCTGAGATTCTATACCGTTCCATTTAGCATGACATAGGCAGGTAAAGTCAGGAAAACCTGTCACCTAAATGCATGTGATCTCATGGTCCTGTTTTGAGATTTTAGCTGAAGACAAACTTTACTTGGTCAGAGGAACACATACACATGTACCAGTCAAATGTTTGGACACATCTGACTGAACACAGAGTATAACACTATTTGAACTAAATGGCCTACATAGGGACTTCATAATACATGCACAAGAATTGATTAGCATATTTATTATTCAAGTATCTGAATGTTTATAATCTATAGTCACATGTGAAGCACACCATTCAGTGTGAACCTTTTTGTCTGCATTCATGCCATCTACCACGTGAAGCAGTGCTGTGCCTGGGCACGGTACCTTCCTCAAGAGTACCTCAACGATACTACTGGCAGTCTTGGGATTCAAACCCATGGCCTTCTGATCTCAGGGCTGCTCCCTAACCACAAGTCCACCAGCTGTAATAGCAGTAATAACAGAATGGCAGATGTTTAATGAACTTATTGACATTGTACTGACATGAGGGGTCTTAAACTAAAGTGACTTTATCACTTATGAAGCATCACAAAGGCCTCCTTAATTAAGCAGGGTCATATGACATTACTAAATGAATATTTCTGCTTTTACACAAGTGTAGAAAATGTGTATGAAAATGGTCACGTCCCATATGCTGTAATAGCAGGTTGTATGGTAGAACGGTTATGTCAAGTAGTATAACAATGTCATGCTATCATTACTGTTGATTGTTAGAACTATAATGCATGGTCATGACGTCTAACTAAGCATGCCAGTTATGGGTAATAGTTACATTGACAAAAGCTACATTGATCTTTGTCAGTCTTAGAATTCAAACCCATGACTTTCCAATTACAGGGGCAGCTCCTTAACCACTAGTTAACCAGCCGACATCTCCCATTATATGATACAGGCATGTTTATGTATATGTCATGTAGCCGGTATTAAGTGATGTGTTTTTTTATTTTAACTGGAACTGTATATGCAGAAGTATGTCCACAAATGTGCATGCACATACACTCCCAAACACATAAATGCAAATCGACCAATTAAATTATTTTGTATATGTGTGGTCCTCAACCAGACCCCGACTTGTTTGATGTCTTTTCCCACCTGTTTGCTCACTCTGTTGCACACTGTTGTGCAACCTTCACAATGCCTTGTTCTCATTGAAATTCTTTTAAAGGTTAAGCTGTGCAGGGGGTCCCACTGACTCTAATTTAGTCCTGATGACGAGTGCAGTGACGCTAGTGGAGTTTGCACATGTTTGCTTTCCTTCCGTACTCCAGACACCTTGTTGACTTATCTCACCATAAACCCACACGCTCTGAAAGAGACAGCCTGAGAGAGAAAGCCAGACAACTTGAGATCCAGCTGGAGCTGAACAGTGATTTGACAAGGCTTCATCTGTAAACTTGGTCCACTGACTGTTGTCACCTATTTTCAATGGGATGTATCAGTCAGGACTAAACGTGTGATAAAAGCTGTGCATAGAGTTTTTATGAAGTTCATAGTTTACAAGGTTATGTAGGAATGTTTTAGCTGACAAATTTAAATTGAGCTCTGTTTTATCAGAAATAGGGTTGGTGCTACAGGCAAAAATCTGTTTTAGAAAGATGTTTGGCCCACAGAACAGTATCAGTGCACCTGCTATGAATCTAAAGTGACTATTCTCCCACTCCCGAAAGTACCATCTACCATGTGGATCCATATTGAGATCTGGTGACCGCAAAGGCTATATAAATTACATTAGGTCATTGACAAAGGATGAGAAAATTGATTTTTTAAATATTCTTCATTAGTCCTGGAGGAAATTACTTGAGGAGTCTTCATTTAGCCCATTCACCTGAGTGGAGCAGTGGGCAGCTGACAATGGTATATGAGGACCATACTATGTTTAAGAATATCTCACTGCTGCCGTTGGTAGCAACCCTGTGCCAATCACAGGGGCAACTCCCTAATCACCAGGCCACCAGCTGCACCATTTTAATCAGAGTTTTCTTATTTTAATTCAACACCTGCCTCTACTTCCTTTGGCTAGTTGGTCTAGTGGACAAAAATATCAGTTTGAACCTTGTTTGTGTGGTGCAGCCCATTTGATTTAGTACTTTGTCAGCCATAACTTACATCACAGTATATTAACACACTTATTTGAACGTAGGTGCAGCTGGTGAATACAGCTCCAGATCTCCTGAAACAGCAGGCCGAAGTATCAGCTCTACTCCGGCTTGTGCCGTGCCATGGTCTCCTGGTCTGCCAGGAATAAAAAACATGAACCATGGAGCCAGGGGGCTGTGAGACTCTCCAGCCACTGGGCCAGCGAGAAAAATGAGCCTTTGGAAATAAAAGCAGATGGAGTCAACCGCCCTAATTGGTCACAGCAGACCTTACGAGAAAGACATAACAGAAAACGAGAGAAAGAGAGAGGGGTAGATGGGAGTCGAAGTAGATCGAGTCAATGAAAAGAAGCAACTAGCATTTCTTTTCACGCCAAGGTTTTTGATGTAAAAAGCATGTTTGACCCAAATTCCTTTAATTGCAAACTTATGTGCCTCGTCTGCTTCATTGCCTTCATCTTAAACAGCTTTACTCTTGGTGGGTCACACTCTCATAATAATTAGATTTAATGTAGAAAAATAAAAATTACAGTGAATATATACAGCTCTGGAAAAAAATAAGAGACACTACAATTTATTTTTAAAAAGCAGCATCTGGTTCACCAGTACCATTCCATGCCAGTATCAGTTAAATTCCTACTCAAACACGTCATACTGCTTTATGAGGTACTGAATAGGTGATCACCTGAATCAAATCTTATTTAATCTCTTATGAACTCTCTTTTTTTCACATGCATCATGTTCACTTTAGCTAGCTAGCTACATGCTACATACGACGTAGCTACATGCGACATGCTAGCTCACCTAGCATATCCTTTACATAATATTGTAATATCAACATGGGATAGTCAAAGAGTTAATGGATTTTATTAAATTGTCTCATTTTGTTATGTTCATCATTAAGGTAGAAACTTTTCTTCTGATTAAGCACCAGTGCCATTTCGATGATAATCCTATGAGATACAGACTCTTTGGGAGACTAATATTTTACAGTTTAATATTGTACATATTGTAATATTGAGTTTAATATTGTACAGCTTTAATTTTTAGCTTAAATATTTGGCTTGAAACACATGAACGCAACATTTTTAACTTTGTGAACTGTGTATATGTATATATATATATATATATATATTAGAGCTGGGTCGTTAACGGTGATAGCGCGATAAAAAAAAAATTGCCGTTAACGGGGGGGATTTAATTATCGGCGTTAAGACAAAAACGTAGCTTTAAATAACTTGAATTAAAGGACCAAGCCTAACTAAAGTCCCGCCTCTCGCTTCAAACTCCTGCAACTGTCGGAGACCCCCTCCCTCCGCTGTCTC
>JBBPDH010018687.1:0-10880 GCA_037974565.1 Clupeocharax schoutedeni
TTATCAGACAGGTTTAATTGATTTCATGCCAGGCCCAATAAAAAAAAGTGTTCATTTAATTTTTGTGAGCAGTGTATATACACATAATAAAAAATGAAAATTAACTACAAAATTAAAAAGGCAAACAATTTATACATGTAAATACGTTCTACAATTGGGCCATGTTTTCTCACATCACATCACAACAGGTATCTTCTTTTTCAATGCGGCATCCCAGAATCCTTATCCAGCATGTGCAAGCGTCTGGTTTGATATCCTCACTTGCAGCATCCGTGGCAGTAAGCAGTGTCATCTGTCAGGAAAATGTACCAATGTTTAAATATATAATATGGTGCTATGAATATAACCAATATACAATATATAACATGGTGGTGCGAATTCCATCAGCATCCTGTGGTTGTTGGCAAACTATTGGCTGATTAGGTTAGAGTGATGGATTATCATCAAATAACCACATACATTTTCTTGACTACTCTATTCTTCAGAGATGTGATCCTTGTAGAGGGTGTTTAAGAGGGTTTATTTGCTATGACCAAGAGAATACAGTTCTTCTCCTCAAATTTGGCTGCACCGTTTGACCTGCTACGGCCATTGAATCCCATTATTTAAAAAATGATGCTTTACAACTTGAGCACTTCATATGTTCGCCCTGATTTAGAATCTGTGTGCATTTACTCGGTTAGGGCTTTGCCCATTTGTGCTTTGTTTTCCTGCTATTATGTTGGTTTTCCCTACCTGTGTGGTACCTGTGTCTGTTTCTGGTAGCACCATGCTGGGCTAGCTCTTGGTCTGTGCTCTGTTGTGTGCACCAAGAGTTGCACCCCACCCTGTATTGCCCCTGCCTGCTATTGTTTTCCCTAGTGCCATGAGGGTTTTTGTTATGGTTTTCAGCTCTGCCTTTGTCGTTGCCTATGCTTAGTCTGTTTATCCATGTAGGCAAGACACACATGAACACACTAAGCTCCACAAATGTGGCTTGTATGGCAGGGTTGCACCACTCCTCAAGAAAGTCAAATGTTACATCTAGTGCAGAGCCAATCCAAACAACAAGATGGTGACAGGTGGCCAGTCCAGCACTGGCTGAAGGAGAAAAAGATGAAAGTCTTTGCGTAGCCTAGTCTGAGCCCAGACTTATACCCTATTGAAAACCAGTGGAATGGCTAACAGAGTTCAACAATGAACATCATCCAACTTGGTACAGAAATAGCCCAAGCAGTAATAAAATCAAAGAGTGAAAGTACTTACAAAGAAAATTATCCTTTATCTATCTTAGTGATTCTGTTTTTCCCCTAAACTTTCACTGCAATATGTTTCACTTTAATGTTATAGGTTCCACTGAATACATGCAGCTGAACAATGTTTTTTGTGTGTGTCTCCATTCCAGGCTGCAAAATTACAAAATGTAAATATTTTGAAGGAGGTGATTCTATACCTGCGTCTGGCGGGCAGATGGGTGGATGGATGGATGGATGGATGGATAGTTAGTGTTAGGCGAGAGGGCGGAGTGCCCTCACTAACCCAGTACTGAGCCCTTGACGGGAGCCAGGTAAGCGACATGGTAAGCCAGGACTCTGAGAAACGGGAAGTAAAGAGGACATTTTGATCAGAGAGTTTAGGAACTTTTAAATTTGCCATATCCACAGTCAGAGCAATAATTAAAAATTTTGAAATACCTGGAACTGTGAAAACACGGATGGGTGAGCACCCAAATATATTTACTGGAACGTTAACTGTAACCGTGTGCTTTGAGGTTAAGCTTTCTTGGCAACAAACACTCCAGGTGGGTCTGGTGTAAAATACAAGGATGAATAAGCACCTCTGTGCCCACTGTTAAGTACAGTGAAGGATCTGTGATACTGGTGGGCTGTTTCTATTCCATTGGCCCAGAAAAACTGGTCAGAATGCATAGGATCATGAACTCTTTGAAATACCAAGATGTATTAAATAAAAAACTAGTGGCCTCTCCCAGAAAACTGAAAATAGATTGTCATTGGGCACTTTATCCAAAACAAAACTTTTGTCCATATACTATACATACATAGACAGTCAGGCAGACAAATTGATGGGTTTAAACATGTGAATTTTGATGCCGGTTTCTAATTACAAAATGCTCACAAAATCCTGTAATGTTTTTAAATACCCTCCCTTTAAATATTCTACTCTAAAGAACTAGATGTTTCAGAGATGTGATCGGATCTCTATTGGGCAATAGCATTTCTGCAAATAGGAGGAGTTTACATGGACTGCCAGTTCATGAACTTTGTACAGAACAGTGAATTTACAAAACAATCACGACCACTGCTGTGTGTATGTGCATGCACACGTGTGTGTATGTGGAACTGTTTGTTTTTATAATCCTTCAGAGAATCCATCAGTTTGTGTCAGTAGATATTTAGAGGTCTTAGACTGAATCTAGCTTTCAGTCTTGAATCAACCATGCGGACCCAAAGTTCTCGCTGATAATCCATGCTGAGAATTTGTAGAAAGCGTAAAAAAGATTTTGGTCCTGCCCACATCTGTATTTTAGATGCCCACATTAGATGTAATTTTTCACTTGAGGCGGGTTTGAAGATGAAATTTTCTTTCTTTAGTTTAGAACTGGTGCTATGAGACTAACATTTAATTCTAAAAGTCAACAGTCATCTAATTCCTTTCTGTCAATATATCACCAAAAGATCGCCTCCATTTTCATTAGCCTGTTTCAAGTTATGGATGTGGTTTAGGACACAGTAGGACTTATTGTGAGTTGTAATGAAAAAAACACAGCTGTATGCAGTTTTTTCAGCACCAGGAATAAAGATGATTGATCTTGGATGAGATGCCTATGTATTTTTCATGATTGTTGCCACAAATACAAGATTCTAGATCAGCGTTCCTGTTCCTGAGGTGGTTTGTGAAAACAGACCCTGTTGTTACTTTAAGTCATACTGATGACTATTGTCTTCTTGTGTTTGTTAGCTTTATTAGCTTTAAACTATAGCTACAGTTACAGATTTAATAAAAAGCTACATTTTGACTCCAAACATGTTGTAGCTGATTGACAACATCTGGGGGGAAAAGTATGCATTTGATGTTTTACCAAATTATTCCATAAATGAAGGCTTAGACTGGCCCACACTCAGCATGTCTTAGGATTCTTATTTTGACTGTTCTTCAGTTAAAAATCTCACCTGCTTTTATCATATTTTACATGTTTATTCCTAAACATTCTTATACATAAAATGCCTAAAAGTTGAGACAAGGATCAATTTGTTCCTCTAAATTCCAACACAAGCAACAAATGTTTGAACCAAATATTTAAGGATATATTAATAGAAGCAGTGGGGGTGGGGGCTTTGGAGGTAAATGTTGGCAAAACAAGCTCCACCATTCCCAGCGCTTTAGTCCTTAATTCCAGTGCAGCAAGAGCTATTGTCACAAATACACACACACACACACACACACACACACACACACACACACACACACACACACACACACATACACACGTACTATCAAGCTGACTGGAATTAGTGATCACTCATGCAGGTACACACTATGTAACATCCAGTAAACAAGTTTAAGTTTATACTCATGAGTTACTGAGAACTGTTTGAACTTTCAGTTTCTAAGAAAACTAAAAAAGCAGAACATGGGGAACATCAAAAACATTCACTGAAAAGCTCAGTTTTTATATGGCAGTGTTGGTAGGATAGCATGATGAAGGGATATCTGGGGTTGGTACTTAAGTGATTTAGAGCAGGGTTACTGTGAAATGCTCCATTCTAGGGAAATTTACTGTGTCTGATCTGTTCATAGTGGTGATGAATGGAACCATAGGTTTGTGATGGGATTTTGATCTCGAGCATACTTCTGTAAGAATGTATTCACCACAACTGTACTGACGTTTCTCTACAACTAATCATTTCACACCAAACCCACTCAACTACTAAATAATGTCTTTGAATTCTCATTTCAAAGACTTAATTTGTATTTATCTGTTAAAAAAACCCTTCATTCGATTGCTGGATCAATATTAAAATGATACATTATTATTACTAATATTATATGCTTTACATCAACAGTCTATTTGCCAAAAAAAATTTGCTTGATTTATTACAATTATGGAAGTGTAAATGTACTTGGACTTTTGAGCCTAGGTTTTCCACCCCATTTTTCTACTTTATTTAGCAACATGTAGACTTAGTGTCTCAAAGCAAGGTAATGGGTTTGATTCCCTGCCAGGACGGCCATCATCCTCTCTACAGTGCAGTAAATTACAGGACATGATGTCGTACAGTGCAGGCGACAAGCACTGCAACTACTAGTTTGAGTTGTTACGTGTGTAAAAAATGCATGGATAGAGGTAAACTATGCAAAACTATCAACTGTCTAGTACGTGAACAGACTTTGCCCGGACTTGTTTTCCTTTGCTCCAGTCAAAGAAAAATGCTGCATTTCTGCTACTTGACCAGAGTGGGTGAGAGAGAGCCTTCTGCATCTCATGGCCAGTAGAGGGTGATCTTACTCCACAGATACACTGGAGAGAGTGAAAGAGAGAGAGAGAGAGAGAGAGAGGAAAAGAGGCAGAAAGGGAGGAAGAGAGAAAGAGAGAGGGAGAGAGAGAGAGAGAGAGAGAAGAAATAGAGAGTGAGAAAGAGAGCATATTAATTAGACGATCAACTATGTCAGAGCACACAAAATCCCAGACAAAATTCTATTGCATGTCTCATTTCTTTTGTTGCTCATTCCATTGTTTCTTGCTGTCAAAATATTTTGACTACATTCTTATATCTTAATCCATGATATGTACAGTACTGTGCAAAAGTCTTAGGCACCTGAGAAAATTATTCTTAAAAGCTGTTTGCTACTGGGCAGTAGTGTTACGTTAGTGTTAAAACACAAATTTTACAATAAATCCAAATAACATTAATACAGTAAACCATAGTTTCATGTATTGCAAAGTGTTTGCTTGACCATTTCCAGGCCTCCTTCCTCATGGAAGCCCAGTATTATTTGTAGCTTCCATCAGAGACCTGGGTCGGCTCTTTTTACTTTATTCGATTAAATTAGGTGTGTTGCTTACGGAACTTTATAAATCCTGGAGACATCAACTGGAGGCATCAAGCAGAAATCTGGAGCCAAACCTGTGTTCTTCTAACCAGCTCACAAAATACAAACTACTTTCTGGAAAAAAAATTAATCTTTCTTGTTTGTTTGCATTTATTCTAATGTTCTCTTGTGTTTTTGCTGGCAGAAACAAACCCAATGCTGAAATAAATGGTTTCAAACAATTGGCATAGGTGCCTAAGACTTTTGCACAGTACTGTAAAACATATTAATTTATACAAAAACCCTTCAGTTTTACATGGATCAGCATGTTCAGATTTTCCTGAGAACCAGACTGTATTACTGCCACTAGTCCAGCGTTGGCTGTAATACACGGAAAATTTGTCAACCATCATAAAAAGAAGAAGAAGAGGAAGAAGAAGAAGCCTACTGCAGCATGTAGCATGGCTGCTTTGTGTTTTTTAAACTGGTCCCCAGAAAAAATACCCAGAATTAAGTTTTAAAACAAATTATATCTAGAATCAAACTATGATCCAAAGTACAGTTAAACAGGTCTTATAAAAATGCTATCCAAAACAAATGTAACTGTATTATAATTGTATCTAGAATAATTAAAATTTAAATTAGAATTAAGCTGTAATAAAAGAAGTATTAGTAATGGAATATTTTAATATTTCAGTTACCAGTGCATAAGTTGTCTTAAGTGGTAAACATATATGATTAGCTAAACCACAAAAAGGTTATATAAGTGACATTTGTGTGTGTGTGTGTGTGTGTGTGTGTGTGTGTGTGTGTGTGTGTGTGTGTGTGTGTGCAGCAACTGGCAAACTTTAGATCACCATATGTTATATAAGCCTCTCCTTTATCTATCTTACTGTGCCCTGTTGCTTTCCATTTATGATCTGGTGCTCTTGCACTCGTCTGTGATCTGTCATTCTTCTTGAAGAGAATGGAGTGATAAGGAGACATGATCTGCTGAGCTAACTCTGTCCTTCAATTAGGGTGTCCTTCAAAAAAATTACACAAAAAACTTTCTGACTTATTAATGAAGAAAAAGGTCATTAATAATCTGGTGTGTGGTGTATATGCAGTGTGACTGTGCAAGTCAAGCAGAACCAGGCTGTGTTTAACTATGTGACCAGCTCAGAATGACATTAGTGTAGTTTTCACCTTGGTGCTTCTCTTTGAGCTTGACTGTGTGTGTGTGTGTGTGTGTGTGTGTGTGTGTGTGTGTGTGTGTGTGAGAGAGTGAGGGAGTAAGGGAATGAGTGAGGGGGTGTGTGAGAAGGAGAAAGAGAAACACTGTTAGCATTAGCGGTTGGCATTAGCAGCATGCAAAGACCCGTACACACACACACACTTAGATAAGTATTAGTGAATAAAAAGTTTTTAGTATTAGTAAATAATACTTAAAAACGGTTTAAAAGATTCAAATATGACATAATTATATAATAATATACAGTCATTAACAATTATTAATTAATGATAATATAGCACCGTTTTTATCAGAACTTCATCCTGGATGTGTATCTTATGGTAATCTCATGGACATTAATTTCATGGCTCATTGTATATAATAAGTCATTTAAACTTTATTTGAGATATAGATTTATAATAACTTAATTAGTACATTATATTTATTTTTTATTTAATTATGTCTATGAATGTTATTATATACATTTATTATCTATTCATTTTATTTTAACTCTCTCTCTCTCTCTCTCTCTCTCTCTCTGAAAGGTTGTAATATACAGTATTTCATTTTGGATCTAAGGTGCAAAAGGGTTTAAAAAAGTAAAATGATAAATATTTGACTTTGAACTAATAAGATAACTAGTAATCTACATTTTGCTATCAGTTGTTTACTGCAGGACCTCTTTGTCTTGGTCCAATAAACATTTACACTAACTTGTTATCCAAGAACTTTGACCATCGGCAGCAGAAAGCCCCCATATTGACAGTATTTATGTATTGGTTCAGAGGTCATTTCAAGGCTGGCTTATACCTGTTCAGAGAGCATAATTGGTAAATGGGGCAAACAGGATTTTCTTTTGCTCATTGTTGGGCCAGAGTGCTGTACATGTGCAGGTGGTCATCATGATGCCAATGAGAGCATCCATTCTGTGTTTCCTTCTGACCACAGTGGGTCTAGCCACGGCCGCAGGTAAGTCCAGGCATCAATTACTAGAAAGCTACAAGGTTTTTTAAAAATACGAGTTTCAGAATTTGATATATTTTTTAATGTAATGTATGTATTTAACTGTGGTGCCTGGAAGTTTGTGAACCTCTCAAAATTTTATATATTGCTGTATCAATATGAACTAAAACACCCTCAGTAGATAAGGAAACCCCAGTTAAACAAATAAGACCATTTAAACAAATAAGGCCAATTATTGATGAAAAAGATTCCAGCTAATCATTTCTGATAATTGTTCAGGCCTGTGTGTGGCCTTGGAGGAATATAAGCCATACCTCTGTACAGAACAGCTTTAGGTCTGGGATGGTCTAATTTTTTCCAAACATAGCACCCCTCATTTATACCAAAAAGTTATATTTTGGTCTCATCCATCCACAAAACACTTTTCCAACAGCTTTCTGGCTTATACATATGTTTTTAGCAAAATGTGGATGTTCTTTTTTCTCCTTGCAACGTTTTCTGTCATGCACACCACTGATATTCGGTGTTGTCAAGACAGTACACATGAACATTAACATTAGCCAGTGCAATTGATGCCTTCACTTGCTTAGAAGTTAGCCTGGGTTTCTTTGTGCCCTAGCAGACTACATGCCTTGTTCTTGGAGTGATCATTGTTGGTTGACCACTCCTGGGGAGATCCTGATTTTCCACCATTTGTATACAATCTGTCTGACTATAGGTTTGTGGATTCCAAGCACTTTAGAGTTGATTCTGTAAAATTGCTCAACCTGATGAGCATCACTAACTCTTTTTCTGAGATCTCCTTTGCTCTGCCCTTCTAAACTTCCAGAAGAATGGATCAGATTACAGTAGAGCACTGTTTATCCACTCACACTTGATCGACTTAAAAAATGGAACAATTTCACTATCAAATTAACATACATACATTTTTTGTCTCATTTTGTAAATTGGGTTCTCTTTATTTTCACCTTGGTGAAAATCTGAATTCTGAAAGTTCAGAATGCCATTATGTCAAGGCTGGGGACTGTGAGGGTTGGCGGCCAGTAGAGGCCACCCTTTTTCTGTTTTTGTTTTGGGCTTTGTTTTGTTAACATTTTTTATGAAGGGTGATGGGTTTGTGTTATTAGTGACAGCTGTGTTGGGTTTTGGGGTTTTAGGTTTTGAGACTTAATTTGGTGAGTGGTGGACTTGAGTTGCTGGTCCAATGTCAGTCTTTAGATGATATATGCCATTGTATGCCATAGAGTCCTGTGTTTATTTTTTTTGGCCACTGTGCTATTTGTTTGCACGGTAGGAGGACTATGACAATTAGTCTAGTTTTCACATTGGTGCTTCTCACTGAGAGTGTGTGATGTGGGTGCCTGACTGTCTTTGTTTGTGTGTGCAAGTCTAACGTTTTCTGATGTTTTAGGTATTTATGTAGAAATACAGAAATATATGAAGGGTTCACAAACCAAGTACCACTGTATATCAATGGCTCACTTTTTCACTCATTTTCACACATTTTAGGTGTTTGCGCTACCCACTGCACCACTGGCCCATCTGTAGAATGACTTTACTCTTTACTTTGAAAAATATGTTGAAATATTTTAAGAATTCAACATCAACTGTTTGTCCATGCAGTCACATTGCTTCAGATCAACTGTGGAAATGGATTTAAATCATTTTTTAATTTTTGAACAGCAGTCTCCAACCTTACCCACAAAAGTCTTCATTCCGACCAAGCAGGAGCTTAGCTCATAGAATGAATCAGTTGTTTAAGCTCACTTAAATACACAAGTGGAATCAGATGAGCTTCTGCTTGATTTCAGTGAATATGTATAAGCAGCTAGAAGTCGCATGGTAATGAAGTCAATAGACAGACCCTATTAATATGCAACAAAAATACTTTTGTCCCATTATATTTACATTCTGTTCATGTAATTAATGCAATGTCAACAAGCACCTGAAAAACATACCAAATTGGAGTTACCCTTTGGTGAACACTATTAGCTCTGCTAACCCCCACTCTCCTCACCTGTCTCTGGGTTCAGTACTAGAAAATGGTCCGCCCACTCCCTCTGTGGGTTTTCTCTCTTAAATCCTACCAAGCTGTCAACCAGGCAGTAGGTTGGATAACCATGGGAAGAATGTGTTGGCATTAGAGTGGGAGTGTGCTTTTCATTCCAAGTGTGTGCTTCTTCTGAGTGTGTGTGTGTGTGTGTGTGTGTGTGTGTGTGTGTGTGTGTGTGTGTGTGTGAGTGTATGTGTGTTGAACACATTTCATAAGGTTCTTTTTTAACCCCAGTGCCTGAAACCCTAGTGTCACTGAACGAATAGCACCCAACTTGTGGTGAACTGAATAGAACCAATTAGCACAAAGATAGTCCACCTACTTTTTTTCTATTTCCACTTATGTCATCACTAAAGTCGGTCATGGATGACTGTGGTAAAGAACCTTTATAAAGTTTGAAGAACCTCTGCAGGTTAAAACATTATACACCCTCTACACATAGTCTTTTTCCTTATTTACATTGAAACAATCTCTATCCATAGATGTTAGACAGACAGGTTCACCTGCGAATCTTCTTTGCTCATGCTCGTATTAACCTTGATGGACAGGGCCCAGTTGCCTGATTGCACTTAGGATTAGGATTGGATCAAAGCACTGAAAGAGGCCACACTGAAAGAGACCACACTGCAGATATATCATCAAGTCCAGAAGGCAAAATCCAATTTGTTGGATAAAATTGAACACAGATGAAGAAAGATATTCTTACTATATAACATTACTCTTGGATCTTTGCTCACCAGACGGTAGAAACAGATTCAAGGCTGTCGCAACCATATAGGTGCGTCACCTAGGGCTCTGTCTAGCTTATTAGTAGGAGCTCATTAGGCTTGACTCAACAGAAACAGGTTTTATAAGGCTGACCTTTAAGGAAAAGACTTGGGACAATAATTATGTACTGACTGGTCTTCCACTCCAGCCAATCTATAGGACAAACACAAATATATTCAATTATAGCATACACCTGATGTTTTATTAGAGTCATAGGGAAAAGGTTATGGGGAAAAGGATTTCATTTGTTCATATTCATAAAAAAATATTTGAGCCAGTTTTCCATACTGTTTTCGGAATGGCTGCTAGGGTGCCCTGATGAAAGTGGCTACATCAGCTATTGTCTTCAAACAGTGTAAGGTTTCTTCATGTACGTCCTTTGATCAGTTCTGCTGAGAATTCCACTGTTTTTGAAGGTGTGCTGTTGGTTGAGAGTGTGTTTGAGTCTTTTAGGATTCCCAGGCTCTCCCCTGCAGTTTGTCAGGAAGGTTGGGGGAGTCTGGTTGAGGGATGCAGGGGGGGTGGGGTTACATAAGTGTTTTTTTTTTCCAATGTTCCCAACAGGGTGTAAAAGACACAGCAGATTGAGCATCACTACATATGAAGTCAAGGAATATGATTACACAATTGTGTTTTGCGGTGTATGAGTGCATCTGAGGGAGCATTCTTCTGTGTACTTGAGATGCAGAGATGAAAGCCCACACTGAGAAATGACACACACATACCAACCAAATTAAATCTGTGGTTTAGTCTAGTGGCTTTTCACTGATTTCTTCACACACACACACACACACACACACACACACACACACATACTGGTTTCCATGTTTGATGGGGACCAATGTTCTGAGC
>JBBPDH010018744.1:0-10877 GCA_037974565.1 Clupeocharax schoutedeni
AGAAAAAGTCAAGTTCCCAGTGTGTCGACTGTCCTCCTATCACTGCTCATCACACTGGTGTCAGAAGTGGGATGGACGCGCTTTGAAAGGAGGACGACACCCTCCGGGAACAAGCCCTCAGAAAAGAACCAAGCCAGCCGTGAGAGAGGCGGCAGAGAGAACTGCCAAGCCGCCGAGTTCGTCAGAAGCAAGAGACCCCAGGCCAGCAAGTGAGACAAGGGAGCCTACGAGAAAGACGACTGAAAGCTCTGCCAAGCCGTCGAGGAGCAAACCGCGCAAAGAGCTGGATTCGACAAGGGGCAGCAGAGAGCCGTTAGAGAGGCGGCAGAGAGACCTGCCAAGCCGTCAAGGTGCGGGACTCGACGAGTGGCAGTAGAGAGCGACAGAGCGCAAAATGGCGGCAGGGACCCAGGCTTTGTGCGGGTCGGCGGGTTGCAGCGTGCGAGTCGGAGAGGAGAGGCCGAGCGAGCTGCGTGAGAGAGAGCTGGAGAGTCAGCCGAGAGACAAAGCGGATCGGAGCTGCTTCAGCATGAGCAACTCGAGGGCCGGAGAAGCGGGTGCATCGGGGCAGCGGAGACCCAGGCTGTGTGCGAATCAGAGCGGCTGCGGCGCAAGCAACGTGGAGACCGGGGGAAACGTGTGCGCCAGGGAGGCTGAGATCTGGGCTGTGTGCGGGGCAGAGCAGTTGCGGCACGTGTCGGTGAGGGCCGATGAGGAGTGCGGCCGGGGCAGGAGTTCGCGCCCCGAGCACGTGTTGGGTTTACTGTCCCTCCCAGGAAAAGAGACAGGGTCCACGTGCGGACTGCCGTGGACTTTGTGAGTGAACCGGGCCAAGAGCAGACACCTGGGACACTGTGGGGGCAGGGGTGGTTCTAGGAGGGCCCGGAAGATATACGGTGCCAGCTCGCCTCCAGAATTGTGTAGGATCAGGTGAGTGGCCGAGGACGGCTCACGACCTTATGAGGGGCTATGTGGCGAGCTGGCACCTTAAAGGAACTTGATGGTTAATGTGCAGACACTGGATGGCTTGATATGTGTGTGGGGAGGGGGTGATGGGGCACCATGTGCCCATCACCATAGCTACTCGCGGGCTTTTTGTGGGGAGTATAAAAAGGGAAGGGCGGTGCCTAGAGAGGAGGAGATGGAGGAGCGAGGCTGAGCTGGTAGCATGGGAGAGAAGGAGAGCCCGGGAACAGCGTGGGGCTGTGTGCGCTGCTGCTCCCGTGGCCGAGTATGGGTTTTATGTGTGAGTCTGGACGTGCTGTTTTTGTGTACTGTGTGTGTGAAATAAAAGCCAAGAAAAAGACAAGTTCCCAGTGTGTCGACTGTCCTCCTACCACTGCTCGTCACATTATAGTGAAAGTGAACGTTTTGTCATACCTGAACACACCAGAGCGTGAACAACATGAAATTACACCTCAGCATTTATCACATTCACCAAGTGAAGCAGTGGGCAGCCAGGAACACGGCACCCAGGGAGCAGTGTTTGGGGACGGTACTTTGCTCAGCCTAGCAGTCTTGGGAATCGAACCCGTGACTTCCTGATCACAGGGCGAGTGTCCTAACCACTAGGCTACCAGCTGCCTGGTAGTAAGTTATAAATTACATACATAAGTGTAAACTGGATTGCTTTACAGCACTGACACTCAAATGTACTAATAAATGTATTAATTTAGCCCATATTACATTCATCATTTCATTCATAGATGAAACTCTATTTTACATTTCATGCTCAGACTATTCTACGGTCCAACAGAGCATGAAGGATGCTTGCAAGACATCACACAGTTTAGGGGGTTCCCCACTGACTAGTACCAGCTTGGTTCGGTTCAGTTCGCTTCTTCTTTGTTCTCTTTGGCTTCGGCCCTACAGTTTTCCACTACAACTGGTTACTATAGGGACCAAACATTCTGAGAAGCAGCCGGAGCAGAGTGCTCTAAGCTGAGGTAAATAACCCGGCATCAATATATTGACTAGCATGGATGAAATGAGAGGGGTTTTATTTCTTATCCTCGGTTTGAGGCTGTTTAACACAAAATGGAGACAATTGGCACTAGACATGGCCTAAAGAAGCAACATTAGCTAACGTTAATGCTTACATTCAGTCAGCAACAGTGACGTAACTATAGCGACCGCCAATCAGTAACCTTCATATGTACACAAGTAGAGTTGAACCGAACCGAGCTGGTACCAATCAATGGAAAACCCCCATTGTCTGGTATTTCTGGCTTGATTTCTAACTGGACTGACAATTAAAGTCTTAGAAAGTCCTTCAGGAAGCCTGAAGATCATTCCTCAAGACCACATTAAAAATACAAGTAAGTGTGGATTTCTGGGAGCAAAATATGATTCAGAACTTTTGTCATTGACACTCAAATGCAGACAAATGTTCTAACTGCATGAAGTTCAGTAACAGTGAACTTTAATACATGAAAGTCTTTTCTATCATTATGATCACCTTAAAGGAGGCTCAGACTACTCTACAGTCCAATCGAGTGTGAAATACACAAATAGAACATCATATAATTTGAGCATCTGGTATTTCAGGCTTGATTAGTTACTAATTGTGTTCTCTGTACATTATTTTTGTCTCCAGTACACAATTCAGTGTTTCTTACTGATATCAGTTTGATTCTTGATACTAGGGATGCACACTCTAATTGGCTATAATTGGAATTAACCAGTTTAATACTTTATATAATATAATTAATATTATATAATTTTATGATGTAAGTAGTGGGAATCAAGTAAGTACACTTACACCAAAATGTAGCAGAATTATGCAGGACTCTTTGTACTAATCACCTCTACGTGATACCAGATCCAGTTCCAACTCTACTGGTGAACAATTATTAGTTATTGTGCTTGTAATTATAAATCGCCTACTATATCTTGTGTGAAGCAACAGTAAGTCTGTGTATGTGAACTTGTCCTGACTCTGACCTCCTGTGTTACTGCTTGGATGTGCTCAGAAAGCACATACAGTTCTGGAAAAAAATAAGAGACACTGCAAAAATGTTCAGTTTCTCAGGTTTTATCTTTTATAGGTGCAAGCATTGAACTGAACAGCTTTGCCTTAGTTTTTAAGAACTGCTGACAATATTTCTCCTCATTTCCAAATCTTTCTTTAAAGCATAGTTTTAAAGAAAATGACAAAACATCAGAATAAGAGAAATGATGCAGCGTTTACAGAACTTAAATAGTTCAAAGAAAACAAATCTTTGGTTCTCTCTTAAACAAAATGGCTGTAATTACCTTTGAGGAACTTCTAGTAGTGTTTTGCCATCCAACTGTTCTCAGTGTGAGAGGAGAGAGTCGATTACGGCAGTGTTTTATACTTTTCCTCATTAAATAAGATGTGATTCAGGTGGTCAGTAATCAGTCCCTCATGAAGCAGAATGAGGTGCTTGTGCAGGAATTTAACAGACACTGGCATGGAATGGTTTCACACTCATAGAGATGCTGATAGAAAATGAAAATGGTCTCTTGTTTTTTTCCAGAGCTGTATGTCTTTACTACTTTGTGAAAAGAGTGTGTGGCATTACTGCAGCCGTATTTCTTGCGTACACACACTCACACTCAAACACGCAAACCAAGACAGTTTCAGATTCCAGTTCACATATTAAGCTTAGAGCTCCACTATCTGTTGTATTTTAATGACTCGCTGCCTATTTGAATAGACTCGGCTCTAGCTGTGGGTTTAAAACCTACTCACGCACTTAATGCCTTTTTTATTAGCACTTCTCACATGAAAGAGAAGATTGCACTTCTTTCCCTACGTCTTCCTTCTTTCTGTCTGTTCCCTCCCTCTCTGTCTCTCTCTCTCTCTCTCTCTCTCTCTCTCTCTCTCTCTCTCTCTCTTTGTGTGAGGGAAGAGCATTCTCCTCACCTTGGAAACTGGTTGCATGGTTACAGTAGAGCCCGGGTTGTCTTGTGTGTGCTTGGGCAGGTTATTCTTGTTCAGACTGTTCGTGTTTTGATGCAGGTCACTTCTCTTTACCAAGACTGTGGCTTCCAAGATGAATTCTGCATTAAAATGCATTAAAATGTATGGTCATATATAATTAATTATAATATTGAAACAATTTTCATTAAATGCTGCATGAATAGCCTGTTGGACGGATGGACGGATGGACAGATGGACGGATGGATGAATGGATGGATGGATGGACGGTTGGTTGGTTGAGTTAAAAGAACTCTAATTGGATGGATATATGGATGGAGGGTTTATGGATGGACAGATAGATGGACAGCCAGGCTTATGGATGAATGGATAAATGGATAGACAGGTGGATAAATGGATGGATGTATGGATAGATGAAATAATAAATGTCCTCCTAAAGTGGAGAAATTGAATTTTAGTCCTGTAGGGCTGGTGTCCAGGACAGCTTAGTAAACACCAGGGCTGGGAGTCAGAACAAAATGTTATTTATAACCATGAGTATTTTGCAGTATATCCAAGACTGGCAAGTTTTAATGCACAAATTAAGACTTAAGTCGTCTTTTACATCAGAGCACCTTGTTTACTTATCATCAGTCCACTCTTTAAAGTGAACAGCATTAGTATTTTGATCAACACCTCAAAAAAACAGCTCTTCTACAGAGTTGGTTATTTCATTGGTGAACTATTCTATCTATTCACCTGTGACACTGAAGTGTTTAAAAACTGTCAGGTACACTGACACCAGTAACATACCACTGACGTGTCCCTGACACTGCTGGGCTTATAATGGTCCTCCTACTGAACAGTATCCAGTCTTTGGTGGTCTTGTGGGGGTCTGATCAGTTGTACAGTAGCCACACAGCAATGGCTACAATCAGTAATAGGAATTAATGTCCAATATTTGTAAGTGCTTAATGAGATGTTTCCATTATATTGGACACTTTCCTCATATACAGAGTGACAGACATGAGGGCAATTTTTCTGGGTCTTTCATTCCCTGTGGATCGCTCTGCCACCCTCATTTCTGAAAGGCCTGGGCCTCCACTCACCTTCCTGAAGTGCAGCGGTGGCGGCAGCTTTAGCTAGCTGTTGTATCTCCCACACTGGTTGCTGGGTACAGATAGCTTTGTTTGCAGAGACATCTGGCAGCGCCGGAACTGTCTCCCGAGGCTCCTGGCAGGCCGAGTAGGATATACATACGTGAGCAGAGCTGAACGCCGCCGTAGAAACGGATCTGTTCCTTACACACAGCTTCAGAGGAGTAATCCCGTTATTCCCGCGTGTCTCTCAGATATCTGTAGCTTTTCTTTAAGTCGTGGTGTTAATCGTCCCCTTGCTTGGCAAATGTTATGGTGACTCTGCAAACATGTTATCCGTGCTTTCTTTGCAGCAGTGATGCTCAGCCCAGAAAACCTTTCACTAAACTTTCCATTTGACTCAGCTTCCACACACTTCTTTGCAGTCTTCAACTCATAAATCAGGCTCAGTAAAACTACTTCCACCTCAAGATGTGATCAAATTAGACGCTGCTTACGGCCCTAACATGTTCAGTAATGGCCCTGCATCCATAATTAAGTGTAGATGAGTATAAAATATGGAACAGGGAATCAAGGACCTCTCTGTATTGCGTGCCTGGCCTCAGTGAGTATAATGTCAGGATGCTTTTTCTCAAAATAGAATATCAAGATATTCTCTGAGCTTTGAGAGGATGTTGAAACAGGTACAGTATTTTACAGTATTAACCACAGCCATAAGATTAATTCACAGTCACTCCATTTTTATAGCTTAATTTTTGCCAAATGTTATGTGAGAATTTTACATATTTGACAACTGCATGTTTGACAGAATTTGAATATAGACCACCAGCAGCTTAGCCATTCTATAACACTGAAAAGATCATAGGGGCAGTAGTGGAAAAATAATTATACAAGCATTCATAATGAAAATCACAGACAGTTGCAAGGGTTCTGTTTTAAATATGGTTATGCAGTAACATGCATGGCTGGTACATAGGCATGATTGTGAGATCTGGTTCTCAAGTATATATGCTGACAAGAAGACCCATTTGCTAGTAGATCCCCTCTGAATTGACAATATATATATTTTTATATTTTCTAGATATAATTGTGTGCTTGTGTGTGTGTGTGTGTGTGTGTGTATGATGAAAGTGGCAGATTTCCTCAGATCCAAGCAAGGAAAAAAAATAATGCCATGCCGCTTGTTAATTGATTTATTTTAGATCTACTGTCACAGTACATTAAGAAATATTATTTTTCCATTTGACAGAGATGGACTTTATAACACTGTATCAGTGGCTGTTTACCCTGTCGTATATGTCTTTCCTCATTAGGAGTCATAACAGAAGTGGCAGTCTCACTCCTGTCTGCTGTCCCAGACATTCGTTCAAATCCATTACACAGCGTGGCTAATGGCACAGTCATTCAACCCAATCAATTAAGCAGCGCTGCTAATCTCTGTGTTTTACACCGACGCCCAGAGGAAAACCTCAGGCACAAATGACAGATATTGTCTCAGAGAGAGAGAGAGAGAGAGAGAGAGAGTTACACTGTTAAGCAAGACGGTTTATAACTTTGCCTTACCCAGGTCATCTCATTTATTCCTCTGATTTCCTCTGACTATTCCTCACATTTTTGGACAAATGTCATGTTTTATGAGCCCAGGTGAGTATTAAATCATACCCAAGGGATGAATTGTGACTGTTAGATGAAACCATAATCATCTCCTTTGCAGTTAGCTGGTATTTATATGATCATTGCTATCAGCGTGTGTTTTAATGATCAGCTCCTTCTCCTGCTGGTCCATATAATGGACTAAATGATATTGTAGTTGTCATATCTTTTCATCTCAAAACATAGTTGTATTCATTAGTATTGTAATGTTTTATACCATTTCTCTTTTCAAAATACAGTAACCCCCCCCCACTTATATGCGGATCAGCAGTCGCGATTGTCACGAGGGGGCATGCAGATTTTTTCTGAGAACCAAACTAATAATTTTTTCACCGAACTTGTGCCGGGTTGCTACTCACTGCACCCTAACATAAAACCCTGCACGGGGACGAGGCCCAGGCATCACAGGTTTTTTCGTTGCTGTACTCAGAGGCGGGAGGTTTGTAAGTAGTCAATCCGAGCATGTTATTTAATTTTCCTTGGTGCTGATTGGCTGCTGCCCAGAATTTCATCTGACGCACATGTCTCTGGACTGTGGGAGAAAAACAGAGAACCCAAACCTCTGCATACTGTAGTTTACCACTGATAGAATTTAGAAGATAGATGACTCACTCATTTGCATCATGACTCACTCAATTACCATCAGCTGCCTCAAATAAAGCTGTCCAGGAATCTCTTATTGCTTATGCAATTTGAGACCCTCCATAACAAAGTTATGAAAAGTGGAAAAATGTCATGCTTTGGTTCATGCACTGTACTCATTATAACAGATTATAGTGTCACACAGTGTCACTATAATCAAGTCTATTTGTTGACACTTAACAACTTGACCACAGTTTGAAGCAAGTGGCTGATGAGGCATGAAGTCTGCATGATGTACATGTCAGGCAGCCTCCTCGCCCCGCTTCAAAACGACAGGAGCGAACTGTGTCTTGGATGATCAGCTATGTTTAGAGATGAAAATTAGGTAAATTAGATTCACGGACCTTCGACAGGTTCTGGACAGGCCACACAGCGCAGCCAGTTATGCAGAGATTAATTGACAAATGATATGATGCATTAATACCCCACTGTGATTTGATCAGAGAGGGATAAAGCGAGAGCTCACAGCTCGGTGATGGTACAGTAAGCATAATGGTGATCCACAGGGCTTACTGACACAACACGCACACACATACACACACGCTCATGCACCCACTCCTGTCACATCAATAGCTCAACTCCAATGCAGGAGAGAAAAGTATACACACTACACCCAACCCAACACAACCTTACTGCACCATCTTCAGCATGCAAACACACACACACACACACACACACAAACCCTTGTCAAATCACTAACACAACTCCAATGCAGGAGAGCAAAATATTAGAGGTGTGAACCTTCACTGGTCTCACGATTCGATTACGATTATCATGTCAATGATTCGATTCAATACCTCTATGAGTCCCATCAATTTTCTACATTACTTCACATCATGACCGGTTCTAGTCAGGCATATATGAGGGGGCAGACAGAAATGTGGTGGCACCAGGAGCGGGATGGGGTGGGGTGGTGATGCTGTGGATAATTGTTTTTGCCATGTAATTAGATTGCACTTGACAAAAACACCCTAAGATCTGTCCAACCTGGGTGTCCCACCTGAAGGCTAAGCTTCTGCTGGCGTAGCCCTTAGGGTCACTGAGGCACGCAAACCCCCCTGACCACAAGAAGAGCTGTACTCAGATCAGGCAGCCACAGTCACTATGGGACCTCTAACTAGATTTTTAAAGCCGTCTCCAGAAATCAAGCAATGTCATTATGATATAATCGATTACATTCTGCCACTGCATCGATGCAGAATCATCCACGCCCTACCAAATATACACATTTTCAGCAAGCGCACACACACACATACACGCGCACACACTCGCAAACACACATCTCCCACTCCTGTCAAATCTCAAACAACTCTCAGGCAGGAGAGCAGGATATACACACCACTGCCACCCCAACGCAGCCTTCCTGCACCATCTTCAGCAAATACGCTCACACACATACACACACACACACACACACACACTCGCAAACACACACACACGCTCACACATGTCAAGCTCCACATCTCGGAAGATGCTAGCTCTGCTCTCTCAGTGGGTAAGCCCTCCGGGAGCTTTAAAATGGAACACAATGTCAGTATCAGCTCGCTGCTTGCCAAAGAGAATCACCAGAACTCAAAAATATTATTTAGCCTGCCTGGAAACCATCCAGCCAAACAATCTTACACACCCCGTACTGATTTTCTGTCTCTCTTGTAAACTAATACATGCTCAAAAATGCCATTTCATCCTTAGAAGTCAGTTTGAAAAGGTGCCTGAAGGACTCTTTGGAACAATGCCATTGAAGAACCTTTGTATGTCCTTTAAAGAATTAAAGTGTTTTATTTTTAATTGCTCTAAAGAACCCTTTCTGGCACATGTATTTTGAAGTTGGTGGATTTTAAACAGTGATTTACATTTGCATTCAACAGGTTGGCAAATCTGACATTGTAAGAAATATGTAAATACTGTAGGAGTACTACATAACTGTTAAAGAATGTAGAAAGCATTGGAATTTTGGGAATGAATATATAAAGCATTGGAACCAAAAGTAGGACATCTGTCCATTACAGCAACAGAGACTTTAATGACATTGCGTTCTAATCCATAGACTTTAACTCTTCTTGGAAAGCTTTCCACAAGATTTTGGAGTTTCTGTGGGAATTTGTGCCCATTCATTCTGTAGAGCATTTATGAGGTCAGACACTGATGTTGGACAAGAAGTCGTTCCCAGTAGTTTTGTCCATATAGTGTACAGGCACAGTGGGAACCAGTCCTGTTGAATAAGGTCTACTTTAATTTCAAATCCATACGTGTTTGTTGTTTGCAGGTGTAATATTTAAGACGACATGTCTTTTGTCTAGCAATACATATCAGATGCTATCATACACCGGGAGGGGTGTTTTCTGGAGATGAGAACTTTGCTGGAGGTGCGCTGAAGCCTCTGAGAGTGATGCTGAGTACCACTGTGTGTTGGCACAGAGGTGTGTGTGTGTTAGTGTAGCAGCCAAGCCTGAGTCAGTGAGCCCTTCAACCTCTCTTTTGTTTACTGCTGAGCCCCAGGGTCTGTTTACTTCCTGCTGGATGAATGGGAACACATGCAATCAAACCAGGTCAGAGAGAGAGAGAGAGAGTAACAAAAGAGAGTAACTCAAGAGTTTTGAAGAGACTTGGAGAGAATTAAACAGTGTGTGTGTGTGTGCGTGTGCGTGTTTGTGTGAGCAGAGCTCCAGGCTGTGAGTATTCACAGAGGAGCCTGGGAAAAGAGGACAGAGCGGAGCAACAGGCAGCAGAGTTTGTTTTGTCTTGCAGTGTGTCACTCAGTGCCCTTACGATAACAAGCTGAGTATTAATTACTTTATTAATTATATTTCATCTTATGCCAATGGTTTTTGCTTTATTCATCATGACATTATGCACTATTTTGCACTCATGCATAATTAGGACTTCTCGTTTTCTCTGTCTTTGATTGCAGTGCAATGACCTTTGCCCACTTTCTTATTATACCACTATGCACTAGCAAATGGTGAAAATACAAAAATCTTTGTATTGTTTCGATTGTTTCTATTCTACAACTTGGTACAAATTTCTTTACGCCCCTTTTGTGTATTCAGTGATTTTTCAATTCAAAATTGTGTTATAATTTAGAACTGAATTTAAAATTGCAATGAGGACAATTATTCTTACCCCACCTGACAATAATTTGGCAGAAAATCGAATTCACAAGTTCTCCACCCTCTCCAGGTGTAATCAGTCAGTTATGGCATGTTTTTTGTTCAAATTGTCCCTCTATATTTAAGTACAGGAGCTGCGGAGCTGATGTTTCTAACCAAACCTTACAGTCAAAAGTCATCAAAATTCAAAAGTCAGCCAAATTGTTTTCATAAAATCACATGGCCAGATCTTCTCTCCTCGTACTCAAACTACATCCAGTTCTTCCTTAAGGTGAAGCAGACTTGTGGATGTGGTTGAGGACACAGAAAGACTTACTATGACCTATAAAAATTAGGGATGCACCGAATATTCGGCAACCGAAAAAATTTCGTCCGAAAATCGCAAAAATGCATTTTCGGTATCGGCCGAAATATTTTTTTTTTACTTTGACCGAAACAGTGATGACGTCATCAACAACCGCAGACTGCACGCACCAGACTGGATTACAGTCA
>JBBPDH010018761.1:0-10876 GCA_037974565.1 Clupeocharax schoutedeni
GGATGTTGTGAGTCCCTGATGATTCCCTCTGCTCTTCTCCGACAGCGCTGTGTGTACAGAGAGTCCATGGAAGGAAGACTAACGTTCCAAAATAACATGGAGTATAAAGGCTTTAGCTTGAATTATATTTGAAGTGAAGAACTTTTTTGCATTTGTCTGTAAAGTTGGTATATGAACCAGTCATGAGCTGAAACCATTATAGAACCAGGAGAAAAAAAATTGCTGCACCATTATTTTCACGGATTTGAAGTCAATTGGGATCTACTTTTGATTTTTAGGACTTAAAAAATGCTTTAAAAATGTTATAAAGTCGGACAAATGTATTAGGATGCCTGACCATTACACCAACATTGCATTCAAATCCATAGATTTTAATGTGGACTTGGTCCCCCTTTGCAGCTTGAACAGCTTCCACTCTTCTTAAAAGGGGTTCTTCAACATTCTGTGGGAGTCTCTGTGAGGATTTGTGTCCATTCATTCTGTAGAGCATTTGTGAGGTCAGGCACTGATGTTGGACGAGAAGGGGCCACATGACTTAAATAATTAAGAAGTGTGTCCCAATACTTGTGTGTGTGTGTGTGTGTGTGTGAGATGTAAACTACAATGTCTATATGACAGTGTTCCACAGTGAGTCTATGCATTACTATTTGCCCTGTCCTCCTAGCAAACAGAAATAAAAGTTAAATGTAATTCATTGTGTCCATAATTTTGTAATTTTTTTTTAGCCAAATGACAAGGCAGGAGTAGTATTTCCACACTTTAATCCTTTGTAATTGTGAGTGTAGGGGTTGGGCTGAAACAGCACATTTGATCGATGTTGCTGTCATGTTTTTTATCCGAGATCCAGCAAGGTGGCGTGTCCGGTTCATGTCTGACAGCATCATAGTGTTTGAAGGGCCGGAGGGGATTTGCTCATTTTTGCTTACAGATGTTTACAGAAACAGGAAATAGGTCAGCTGAGTGAGTCTTGTCTGTGTTTGGTTATATAAGACTCGGGCTACATCCAGGGCACTGTTGCATCCTGGGCCGCTTCATGGTCGGATGTGTGCACACTTTTCTGACGGGCGTCCGACCTTGTTCCTGACCTTGCCTGTGTCCGTCTGTTGGGGTTGACCTGGACGTGAATGGATTTGTCTGCTGTTCTGTCGTTTTTATGGCTCAAACCAAGCGGTCCTTGAGTGTGGTCGGCCTGGCGTAAATATGGGCTGTCACTCCAATGTCACTTCCTCACCTCCCTCTCTCTTTCTTCCTCTCTCTGTTTCTCTCTCTCCCTCTCTCTCTGTTTCTGTCTCTCCCCCTCTCTCTGTTTCTCTCTCTCTCTCTCTCTCTCGGAGGCCGGGTGTTTAATGCAGCCCCCAGGACGGAGCGGATGAATAAATGATTGTGATTACCTGAAGGTGGCAGGGAAATTAGAGGGCAGGGAAAGGAGCGGGAGTATGGATGTCCCATGATGCAGAATAGATTGGTTCATCGGTACACACACACACATACACACACACACACACACACACACACACACATGATATAACACATGTTTTTCCATCCCCCATTTGTCAAGCTGAGGCAGTCTGGAGACTGACTCACGCTACTTGTGATAGCATACCAAACCCGAGAGCCTCCCCCCCAGGCTGTCCCAAACCCTCTCCATCGGGCATGATCCATGGCCCCTGTCCTGCTCCTCCGCCATTGATCATGACCCTGGAAAACCAATACGCCACACTGGCCACAGCGTCCATTTGTTTTCCTTTGGTTAACCTGCATTTACATGCTCTACCTGCACTTTCATCTATACCACACACACGGCCTGTCTGTGGGTACATGGTCTATGGGGGAGTGCTCACTTTCGCAACTCGGCTGTAAACACCATTTATGAGATATTAGAGAATGGATTTGTAATGGACATTATAGTATTGGGCTCCCACTGTTCTTGGAAGGCTTTGAGTTCTGTGTGAATTTCAGTCCATTCATTCTGTAGAGCATTTATGAGGTCTTCCACACCAGCCATGTCTTCATTAGGGATGGTTATTGTTTGGATTATTTTGTTTTTGATTCCCATTCCGGTTCCGCTTAATCGATTCCGGTTCTTATCAATTCCCTATTTTGATTCCACAAAGATTAAAATAAATGTTTAAATAACAAAACACACTTTATTTAGAATGATTCAAACCAAACAATCAACCCATTTGTTCACAATAAAACAAATAAATAAGTGAAGAAAGTAAAACCATGCAAAATAAATGTGTATTGGGGAACATAGCAAAGAAAAACGATTAGGGCGCATGTGGTTATCTGCCATGACTAGCAGATGCGGTGCTTAAGAACCGATTGACAGAACTGGAAAAAGAGCGGGTACCTGGTACTGGGTATTTTCAAATCGGTTCTTTTTTGGAACCTAATTTCGGTTCCCACCCCGATAGAAAAGGTTCTTCCCCAAACTTTGTCTACAAAGTTGAAAGCATGACGTTGTCCAAAATGTCTTGATAAGCTAAAGCATTAAGATTGTCCTTCATTGGAAGTAAGGGTCCCAATACTTTTTCCATGTAGTGTATCAGAAACTAGAAGTCCAGTTTTATAGTTTTTAGTTACAGTTCAATACAGTTACCAATAAGAGAAAATACTGTTACTAAGTCGCAGAACTTATATTCTTATATTCTTTCCTATTTGGGCCAGTTCTTGGTCATCATTGTGGAAAAAACCCTACAGTTCAGGAATTGTGTTTCTGTAGTATTAATATATTACATTTTTATACAGCTGTGTTGGGCCCTGGCCCTCAGTTCCCCACCTCTGTTCTATAGAAGTCATAATGAAATCAAACTGCATGAGGTCATAGTAGTGATCCAATCTCATGCCAAATCACTTGTACACCACATAATTGTAGTGTGTTTATAACAGTGTCTTTTTGGAATGGTTCATTCTAGCTATAGCTCCACCCTGAATCCACTCTCTCATTATCATCATCACACACACACACACACACACACACACAAACACACACACACATACACACCCATATATATATATTGTGGGCACTATCAACTGGTGCGGGCACAAACACAGACACAGGCAGACAGGAGTACATGCAATAGAGGTGATTTATTTACAATTAAGTGGAAGTGCGCAACAGGGAAGGAGTGCAGGAGGACATGTTAATAGTTGGGTCTTGAGACAGGCAGTGGGGAGGTAAGCAGGGTGGTGTGAGAAGGCTCGGCGACGGAGGTCTTGATTCTGTGTGACAGGGAAGGTAGAGATGACTGGATCAGCAGAGAGCACATACCAGCTCTCCTTACTGCAGTGCACGGGCCCTTTTATATCCACCGCTGTCCTTGTTGATGGTGAATGCCGGATCTCCATCAGCTGCTCGTTCTGTAGCACAGAATTCCCATTTCGCGGAGAAGAGTTGTCACTGCCCCAGGTGCTGAATCGGCTCGGTGGTGGTGTGCTATGTGGTGTGCCATGTGGTTTTCCGCACCTCCGCTGTGGCTGAGAGAGGAGCACTTGCCCTTGCACGACAAAAAGTTTGGACTGGTTTGTTGCTGCTGGCCTGGTTGTTGACTCTCGACTGTGGACACGAAATTAGTGTTGGATTGGCCTCAGTGCATGTGTGCTATCTTTTGCTTGAAACATAATACTTCAGTCTGCATTGTATTAGTTATTAGTCACTGCCAGTCAGGTTGTGCAAACACAATATACACTATATGGACAGAAGTTGGACACACATTACTTCTAGTGAAGGCCCTTCTTAATGCTTCAGCACACAAAGCCATTTTGGATGATACCATTCTTCCAACTTATATAGATGCCAAGGGGGACCGATTCCATATTAAAGTCTACAGATTTGAATGAAATGTCATTAAAGTTCCTGTTGGTGGAATGATCAGGCGTCTCAGTAATTTTGTCCATATAGTGTAGCTTAAAGCAGCGTTTCTCAAACTATGGGCCGCGGACTGGTGCCGGTCCGTGATAGGGTTCCTGCCGGTCCACAGAGCCTTGCTTCTGCACCGATCAAAATTCAGTGAGATCAGGTCTGATCTCAGCCATGCTGTCACTGCGTTCCCCGCTACGCCCCCTCGACTTCACGGCCCGCCCCTTGTTTCAGCATTAGAGAATGTTCAGCGTTCCGCCCATTCTCTCATTCACTCCAAACTTTTCACAGACGCACACGCGTTATGAGAGCTCTCAATAAAGCATGGCCTGTTCAAAGCAAGCGAGTCTGGATTCTTTCTTTCCGCAGGGTGGTGGTTGTCGCGGTCGGGATCGTGGCTGGGGACGTGGCCCGGGGGGGTTTTTGGATAATGTGCCGGGCCCTGCAGCCCCAAAGCCTGACATGACCGCTCCCCAGGACAAATACGTTTGAGAAACCCTGGCTTAAAGTACAATACACTATGAAAGTTCAAAATGTGTTCCTTGTTTAAATGTTCTGAAGACCCTCCTCTTAACTTTGTTTTTGTTTCTTGCAGTTCAGGGGATGAACACCTTCGTTGGAACACTGAAGGTAATTTTCCAAAAACTCTTTCCTCTTCTTTAATATTCCTCAAGCAGCATTAGTTTCTTCTCACATACTTTTACAGACTATTTTTTCACTCTGATACGTCAAACCCCGCTTATTATGTAATAAAAATTATTTGTAATACAAGTAAATCTGGGCGCCACTTCCCCTTCAGGAAGTGAGTGGGTTTCATTTGAAACGTATTAAACGCTGCTTATGATTGATATGGTGACATTTCAGAGATCTGACAGGTGAATATTAACAGGGCAGCGCAGCACTAAGGGAAAAAAAGCAGACTTCTGAAACTTTCAGGCAACTTTCAAGGCCTTAAACACCGGAGGCCTTAAGAATAAGTGTTCAGTGCCAAGCCTTAATCAACAGTAATTAAGAGTAATAAAAGAAAAAAATGTTGTACCGTTTTAAACCCGACAACCTTTAATCTCGATACGACAGGATGGCATTAATAAAAACTGAAGGTGAACAATTTCTGATGCATTTCATTTGGTCTCTCTCTTTCTCTCTTTCTCTGTCTCTGTCTGTCTTTCTGTCTCATGTTCTCTCTCTCTCTTTTTTTCTGCCTGTTCATTCTCTGTCTCTTTCTCTGCCTTTTCTTTTGCTGTCCTGTCCTTCTGTCTCTTTCTCTTCTTTCTTACTTGTCTCTTTCTCTTTACTTATTCCCTCTTCCGCTCTCTCATTTTCTGTCTCTCTGTTTTGTCATCTATGCTGTCTCTTTTCTTGTCTCCTTTCCCTTCCCATTTCATTCTCTTTCTTTGTCTCCTGCTCTTTTCACCCTCTGTCTTTCTGTCTCTCATGTTCCCTCTCTGCCATCTGTCTTTACTTTCTCTCGTACTGTCTTTCTCTTTTTCTCTGTCTCTCTGTCACTGTCTTTCTTTCTCTGTGACCTCACTCTCTCATCTCTCTTCTTACTTTCTCTCTCTCTCTCTCTCTCTCTCTCTCTCTCTCTTTCTCTTTCTTAATTCTTTCTTAATGTACACTATTAGAAAAAAATGGATCTTGGAAAAATATCTGAATGCTGCAGCCCTGTATCTTACTTAACACCAATGTTCATTCATGGACTTTGGGTCAACAGACTCTGTTTGGTGAGGTCTTGTCCGGCGTCTCAGTCTGACCTGTTTGTTTAGCTAGAGTGGCTAATCTACCCTCCCTCATCTCTGC
Source organism: Clupeocharax schoutedeni (assembly GCA_037974565.1). NCBI lineage: Eukaryota > Metazoa > Chordata > Actinopteri > Characiformes > Alestidae > Clupeocharax > Clupeocharax schoutedeni. The sequence goes on from JBBPDH010018761.1 coordinate 5,663, forward strand.
CTGGCCCACAGATGGACAGAAAGACATTGAGGATGAGCTGAACACTGGGCTGGAGCTCGTCGACTCGTGCATCAGATCCTTGCAGGAATCTGGCATACTGGACCACCAAGAATACAGCACATCTGACCGTGAGTCACTCACTCTTCAATACCCAAGGATTTTGGTGGCTAATACAGGGTTTCTTGTAGTTCTTCACATTAAATGTATTATTTTTCACTATGGTTAAACAGATTCTGGTTCTAAGATCTGATTGGCTTAGCCATCTATTGTAAAATACAGCGCTGGGAGACCACTGCAGTTTCTTTTTAAAGCAGCATCTCTATGAGTGTTATAACCATTCCATGCCAGTGTCTGTTAAATTCCTACACAATCAGCACCTTCTGCATTATGAGGTACTGATTAGTGATCACCTGAATCAAACCTTATTTAATGAGGAAAAGTATAAAACACTGCTGTAATCAACACTCTCCTCTCACACTGTGACCAGCTGGATGGTAAAACACTACTAGAAGTGCGTCAAAGGTAGTTATTGATATTCTATTTAAGAGTGATAGGATTTGTTTTCTTTGAATCATTGAAGTTCTGTAAACACTGCATCATTTCTCTCATGTTGATGTTATTTTCTTTAAAAATTATGCTTTAAAGATTATGCTCTCTTAGCTTAGCACTATGCACAGGTGCTGGAGCCGTTATTAGATTATCATTCGTTAATTCCACCCACTTACCCACCCAGCGCTGTAACCATAAATGGGGTCACCAACCGTTCTGTGAAATACAGAATTGTTCCAAATTTCAAAGATAAAAGGTATGTTCCACATTGAACTGATACAGTTCCGTATTTTTTGTAAACCCATGATAGACAACGCCACCCCCCTCACCCCATCCCAGCTAGTAACCCCGCCCCAACATTAAAAAACCTCCTGACACCCCTGTCACACACAGCATCTCCCAGTTTGCCATTTTCCTTTGACTGTCAAACATTCTAAACATTATAATGAATAAGTTAAGAACAAATGGAGTGTTACTAAAAAATAAGGAGAGTCCATTCAGTATAATGTCTTTGGAAAGACTTCAGATTTCTCTTTTTTTCTTGTGTCTTCTCTTTTTTTTCTTGTCCCAGTGCACTTTGACGAAAAATGCATAAAACACAAGTAATACCTTTATTCAGAATTTATATGAATTGCTCTCATTGGTTGTCCTGGTAGAATGGTGGGGGAGGGGGTGTAGCTTAGTGTGGCGGCTGAGAGCTCCTCAGTGGCTACTGCAGGGCAAGGTGCGGAGACCATACATCTTCAACTGTTTAACACTAGAATTCCTTTACCGGCGCTTTTTTGCGTAAAATTAATGACCTGGCCCCCCCGCTGACTCCTTTGTTCCCCTCCTTTTGTTTTGCAAATGGCCCATTACCTATGAGAGCTAGCACGTTTGCATTTGAATGCCAGGTAAACCTGGGGGGAAGGCTGTGTTGAGGGTAGAAGAGGACATTGGAACAAGATTCAAGATTCTTTATTTGTCACATGCTGTCATACAACACACAGTGAAATGTATCCCGAACTGCTCCTATTACTGACTGTGCAAAAATTAAAAAATGATTATTTATAGTAAAAGACTACGCAGCAGCCGAGCATGTCACTCAACAGTGTGTTTTAATGCATTTTACTTTTGAAAGTAGTTTTGTTTAGATGTTTAGGCCTACTAATTTTCACCAGCCTGATAAAATGGGTCTGCTTATTATGACATAAGGCTAATACCTTTTGGCAGATTATAGCAGTTCTGGATTTGATTAATAACAGACAACGTTTTTTTATTACAGTTTGAAAAATGACTCCCTAAGTGAACTCAGTCAGTCTGTAAATACTATTAGAGCCTGTTGGCTTCACTGAATTCCAAACTGACTTTTCTGAGGACTGATTATGGCCTGTTAATCCCACAGAGAGCCTATTAGCATCAACAAAAAAGTCTGCATCAGTCACCACACACAGCTTTAATATTTATTTGATGCTTTCCTTAGGGAAGTATTCGTAAATCTACATGACACCTGCATATGTCTTTTTTGGCAACAGACATAAACCCACATAAACATTTATAAAGATTCCAGGTAGGTAGTGTAGGTAGACTTCTGGATGCTGCCCTGCAGTACAGCAGTACCAGTGTCTGTGGTGTGTAACATGACATCGCTGGTGGGTAACGAATGGCTGACTGAGTGTGCATTTGTCAGAGTGAGGTCAAAATGATGATGTGTTGTTTTCTAACACAATAAACTGAAGTATGGAACACAAGTCCAAATACTTTTTGAGGCAACTGTAGCTACCACCAACTTTCTTCATCACAACTGTGATTCCTAGTCACTGGAGTAGCTGGTGGCCTGGTGGTTAGGGATCTGTCCCTGAAATCACAAGGTTATGGGTTTGAAACTCAGGACTGCCAGTGGCACCACTAAGGTACCATTGAGTACCCATAAACAGCTCCCCAGGCGCTGTGTTCCTGACTCTGCACTGCTTCACTTGGCAAATGGGTTAAAAGCAGAGAACAATTCTGTGCTGTTCACACTGTGTGCTGTGGTGCGTTCATTTATGACAAATGGACACTTTACTTAGTTTACTTTGAAATTTGAGCAGTTTTGTCATTAGGAACTGGTGGTGTGAGATGCTATTGAACAAATGCATAGCATTAATTACTGTTAACATTCCAGATAATTCCTCCCACACCTCTGATACAGTGCTGTAGCTGCAAGCCCTAATGGAACCTAAAATAGATTGTTTTGTTTAGTTGTTGCCAGTACTGATAACAAGTCAGAGCCTTTAACCTGCTATATCTGTATATTATTTTTTTTCTGCACTACTGCTTTGTGACACAATAGATATTAATAGTCCCTCCCGCTTCTGCTTAGATAGTAACTCCGTTGTTATCATTGAGGTCCTTAGCTGAAGTATTTGCAAACGCGCGTTCATTATAATAAGAGGCTCTATAATAGAATGCAGGGAAAAGACTCAACAGTATTGTTCATGCTAATAATATTGTTTGTTTCTGTGTTGAAATATACAAGCCAACGACCATGCTTTCATTTATTACATTTCCAGTGGAAGCAGTAGGTGTGCGTTCATCTTAGTCTTAGTAAAAGAACTGCTATTGTTTATAAACTAATAGTGGATCCTTCGTTTACATTTTAATGTGTTTTGAATACATACTTTCAGATTTTCTGCAGGAACATTTTTCCATGTTTCAACCAGTTCAGCCTCCGAAGCTGTTTAGAGCCATCCATGTTAATCCCAATACCAAATTTACACTCATCGATCCATAAAACTTTCCACCATGTGTCTTTGAACGTTTTGGTGGAAATATTCTAATGTGCTCCGAAATCTCGTCTTCGGCCATGAAAAGGAATCGCGAGGCACCTGATGTGGATGAGTTTTGTGTATTTATTTGTATGTAAACTATGGCCCTTCTTACTGTTATTAATGTTAACCACCACATATGGACAAAAATATTGGGACACACTTGTTTTTCAGAGTGTGGACTAGGCCCCTTATTTCTAGGAAAGGACAATCTTAATACTTCAGCAGAACAAGCCATGGACAACGCCATGCTGCCAACTTGCTGACACAGTTGGAGAAGAACCTTTTCTATTCCATCATGACTGTGTCCCAGTGCACAAAGCGAGCTCCATAAAGATATGGCTGGATGAGTTTAGTGTGCAAGAACCTGACTGGCCCATACAGAGCACTCACCACAACACATTTGTGATGAACTGGAACAGAGGTTGTGATCCAGACCTTCTTGTCCAACATCAGTGTCTGAACTCATAAATGCGCTACAGAATGAATTGACAAAAATTCCCATAGAAACTCTGAAATCTCGTGGAGAGCTATTTATTTGCAATGGCATTAAAGTCGCAGTTGGTGTAATGGTCAGGTGTCCCAATACTTTTATCCATACTGTGTATATGGAGGATTGAAAGGCTATATCCAGTGTGCACAGGTCCCCTTTCTGCACAATAATTTCTTCAATTTAGCACAGCAGGGTCAAGTAGGAAGTGACATTGAGACCATGTTACTGTTTATTGTGCGTAAAAGGCTGTCGGTATGGTTTGCTCAGTTTGCTGCTGACCACACATCACACTGTGGTATGAATCCTCAATGGTTATGTTGCTATGTGCTGGTAAAAGCAAGTAAAATTCTACCCTAGAGCCTCCCAGTGCTTGTGACCTTCCAAACTGTCTCAGCAAACTTTTACCCCTGCTACTAATTATTTTCAGAGACAAAAGTTAAATGCCACAGCAGTTTCCAGAAGTCCTAGGTGCTGATTTTCTCTCAGTATTAGACCGTCTCTATCAGTACATTGTCAACCAGCTGGACAAAGTGTGATCCAATATTTTTATTCTGGGTAAAATGACCATCTGTCCTCTCTGCTATTTGATCAATTTAGTTCACAGCAGAATTCAACCTACTCAAAGTACTCAAACTGGACAATTTCACTTAAAAACAGGAGTAAACTGCACACTGATCCGGGACCTCTGGTAATTGCCTGTGAGTTTTTCTTTTGATTAATGATAGTGACTGTGAATTATAATAGTGAGGAGCTTATCTAAGGTTGTATTATTGGTGGAGAAAGATAATCTTCTCTAAAAAGTACTTTAATGCCATTTGAAGTCTATTTGGATGTCAGTGGAAGTCAGTGGGGGTTGTGTGCCATTACCCACAATGCTGTGAGCACGAAATGAGTCCGGTGAGTGCGCAATTTTCAACCTCGGAAAAGTCAAGAGGGAGAAATTGAATTATATTTGGAAAATTGTCTTGGTTACACTGCGTACATGCTGTTTGAGGCAGAGCCATTACCTTGCTGTTGCTTGTGAACATGCTGTCTATATCCACGCACTTAAAAAAAAAAAAGTTATTTGTTTTGTACAAACCGGATTCCAAAAAAGTTGGGACACTAAACAAAGTGTGAATAAAAACTGAATGCAGTGATGTGGCGATGGCAAATGTCAATATTTTATTTGGAATAGAACGTAGATGACAGAGTTTAATCTGAGTTAATGTATCATTTTAAAGGAAAGATATGTTGATTCAAAAGTTCATGGTGTCAACAAACCCCAAAAAAGTTGGGACAAGCAGCAATAATAGGCTGGAAAATATACATTTGAGCATAACGAGCAGCTGGGAGACCAATTAACACTAATTAGGTAAAGTGGCAACATGATTGGGTATAAAAAGA
>JBBPDH010018822.1:0-10874 GCA_037974565.1 Clupeocharax schoutedeni
CGCTTGGACCCCGTTAATAACTGCTTGCAGTTCTAGTTATTATTATTATTATTATTATTATTATTATTATTATTATTATTATTCGCACAATGTGCATGATTTACAATTAAAGTACAATAAAAACATTTACAGCATAATATGCCCTACAAGATGGGTATAGGAGGGCAAAGAGTTTGGCAGAAAATCAGGTGTACTGTTGTGCACCAGGGGATTATTCCACGAAAAGTTTCCACGGAAAGTTTGGCTTACTTTGAAAAGTCTCACTTATTTAAGTGGGAGTTCTGTTCCACCAACGCGGATCCCCGCCGTTTCGATGGTAACTCCATGGTGAAGTAGTGGTGTGTGATACCACAACATTTAGTATCGATTCAATACCAAGTAAATACAGAAATACAGATACTTGTGGTTTTTTTTTTTACTTTTTAATAATAAAAGTGGATGCATCATCAAATTGCTAAATCAGAATGAATCTGCCTGTCCTTTAAGTGTTTCTGTGATTATTCCTTTGAATTATTTATTAATTAAAACCCAGGACAGAATTTAGCCAAGTTATGAATAGAAAAATACTTTATTATCATCATAATAACAAACAATAGAACAATAAATAATACAAAATATTTTTCTTAAATAAAGAAAGAACACAAAATTCTCACACAAAAATACAATACAAATAAACAATAAATAAAACAATAATAATTAAAAATAATTTTAAAATAATCAATTAGTGAAAATACAACAAATAAAGTGCAATTAAAACAACCCCCAAAAAATAAATATAAATGATTATGTCTATAGCACATCTATTTGTTGAAATATAGTAATCATCACAGTTAACACAAAAGGGTAATTATATTCAATCAAATCTGAGCCATATTATATGCAATGTATTTGTTTCAATTCCAGTAAATGTATTAATTTTCATAACACCCTTTCAGTGGGATAAATGTATTGTGGCGAGCTGGAGGTAGCACATGAACTGTGCGTGGGTTGGTGTGTATGTGTGTATGTGTGTGTGTTAGGGGTTAGGTGGGGTTCAGATTTGGGTGATGGGCAACCAACTGGCGGGTTTTTGGGACTGTAAGGGAGGGGCTGAGGAGAGCAGCTCCTCAGTTGGGGCTTTGCAAGGGTTGAATAAAGTCGTGTTTGCGGTGTGTGCTTTACAATAAAGGCTGAGAAAATGCAAGAACCAGCCTTGGCGTCTCTTTCCCCCACCATTCGCCACATTGGTGTCGGGAAGTGGGATGAAGGCGCGCTGCGGAGGAAGGGGGATGCGAGGCTGGAGCCGGATGAAGGAGCAGGGCTCACGGAGGTGGTCGTCGACATACCCGCGAAAGAGGTTGTGGCACCCAGATGGGGCTAGTGCTGCACAGCAGAGAGCGGGCCACTTCTGCACACCAAGGCGGTCTAGGCCGAACAGAGAGACCAGAGGGGGGAAAAAGAAAGCCCCCGAAAGACAGTCAAGCTGCCGCGGTTCAGTGGGAGAGAGCCGCTGGAGCCCTACCTGGAGCAGGTCGAAATGGCAGCAGAATTCAATGACTGGTGGCCGAGTGAAGCAGCGCTGCACCTGACGATGGCACTGGAAGGAGAGGCTCTGAAGGTCCTGCTGGACCGGCCATGGGAGGAATGCCGGGGGTTTGACCAGCTCGTGGCGGCGTTGAAAAAGCGTTTCGGCACGCCCGTCCAAGAGGAGGCAGCAAGATCCCAGCTCAGGGAGCAGGGTCGAAAGGCAGGTGACACATGGGGTGCCCTGGTTGGAGACCTGCAGGAGTGCACGCACAGAGCTTATCCGCGGTACCCAGCAATGGTACAAGAAGACCTAGGGCTGCACGCATTTTTAAATGTGATAACCCCTTAGGCGAGCTTGGGGAGCACCCTCAAGCCCCACTCGCCCTGGAGAGTAGCAGCTGCAGAGACAGAGGAAAAGGAAGCCCCGAAGCAAGCCGCAGAGCATCGCATGACCAGTGAGAACCCGCAGGAGGCGAGACTCTGCTTCCTCTGTGGCCGAGCAGGGCACATCGCCCAACATTGCATTGAGCCACCAACTAGAGAGAAAACCCAAAAGCCACCGGGAAATGATCAGCGGGCGGAGCAAAGAGGGCTGCCCTGTCCGCCCCCTTCCCAAGCCCCTTGAAAAAGCAACAAGCTGCGCATGGGGCTGTTAGGAGAACCATAAGGTCTCCTTGTCGAGTGTGCTGTCAATGGGGCACTGGTCGATACTGGCTCCACCATCACCATAGTCCGCCCGGGGGTCTTGCCACAAACACAGCACCCGAGCCCGCCCGGCTGGAAAACAACGGTGACAGGTGACCGAGGAGTGCATCCTCGGAATGGATGCGCTGGTCAAGCCAAGGGCCACAGTGGAAGCCGGTGCGGGCCGACTGTATGTGGGCGCACCGGAAAGATTTGTGCCGCAGCAGGGAGACAGCGAGGCAGACGCCGAGGTGCGAGCGGGGCAGAGAGCGGCGCAACCGGACGGTGAGACGCGTCAGGCTGTGAAGGAGCTGCGAGAGAGAGACAGCGAGGGGCTGGACGCGGCGCAGCGACCATCCTTGGTTTGCAGCAAAGGATGAAATGTGCATGCGGACAGGGCTCATGCAGCAAATATCAAAGAAATTGCAGCGGCCGGCCTGATCCAGCCGTCAGACAGCCCCTGGGCGGCCCCAGCTGTGCTGGTGAAGAAAAAAGATAGCAGCTGGAGATTCTGCATAGACTACTGTCACCTGAACCAGGTAACGACCACGGACTTTTACCCTTTGGTGAGGATAGATGACATGTTAGATGCAGTTGTGGGGTCGAGGTGGCGAAACCAAAAACCGCATTCACGATTGGGCACGGCCTATGGTAGTTTAAAGCGATGCCATTCGGGTTGTGTAACAGCCCAGCCACCTTCGAATGACTGATGGAGCACATGTTATGGCGAATACCACAAAGCAAATGCGCGGTGTACCTCAACGAGCTGTTGGTCCATGCAAAGACATTCCCGGAGGCGATTAAAAACCTGCAAGAAGAGCTGGGGGCAATTTGGGTGGCAGCATTAAAACTTAACCCCAAGAAGTGTGCCTTTTTTCATCAGAAAGTGGCCTTTTTGGAGCACGTAGTTAGTGGTGAGAGGGTAGCGACAGAGCCAGAAAAAGTAGTGGCAGTGCACGACTGTTCCACACCACGCAGTGTAAAAGAGATGAGGAGCCTCTTATTATAGGCGCTTTGTACGAGGGTTTGGGTGGTGGCGAGACCCCTGCATCGGTTGACAGAAAAAGGGGGAGTGTTTAACTGGATGGAGGAATGTGACGAGGCGTTCAGTAAGCTGCGTGATGCATTAGCGGAGGCGCCAGTGCTGATGAGCCCGGACCTCACTAAGCAGTTCGTGGTAAACAGTGACGCGAGTGACTGAGGCATTGGCGCGGTACTGTACCACATTACAGAGGAGGGGGAGCGCGTGGTGGCCTACTATAATTGTGCTCTGAGCCAACCGGTCTTAGTGGCCATGGACTATTTTAAGAAGTGGCCCAAGGCATACGTGGTTGCCTACCAGAGCGTGGAAATGGTCGTGGCAAAGCTGGTCGAAGAGTTCTTTTGTAGGTTCGGGGCGCCGGAGGAGCTCCACAGCGACCAGGGTCGCAACTTCGAGGCACAGCTGATGGCCAAGGTGTGTGCGAGGTTGGGGATCCACAAGACCCGGATGACCCCACTGCATCCGCAGAGTGATGAGCTTGTGGAACAGTTTAACCACACCTTGGCCACCCCGCTGGCAATCCTGGTCGCTGATCACCAGCGATTCTGGGATTGCCACCTGCCACTGGTGCTGTGGGCATACTGGACAGCGATGCAGGACAGCACCCAGTGCACCCCGGCCACGCTAATGTTTGGCCGGGAACTCCAAACTCCAGTGGACTTAACGTTTCGCCACAGTATTGTATCTAGTTCGTAGCATAACTTATACTTTTGAGTTGGATGAAGTAACTAATGACCAGCTACACTATGAAAATTAATATTAATTCATGCCGAAGATGACTAAAATATTATTTCACCACAATTATCTACCTGGAATTTCTCTGTCACACTGAAAGGCTTCTGCCAGTGACCTATGCCCCTGGGGTGGGGGTCTGGGTCTTTTGGGTTCAGGGGATGGGGGTTCTCCTCTCTCCATTTCTGAAGCTTGGTGTTTTCTAATTTATGACTTTTCATATGTTTCTATCAATTTGTTGTGTTTCCAGTGTGTTTAACAGCCTTTTTACAAATGAGACTGCTGGCTGTTGTTTCATTGTCAGGCTGAAAATATAGACACACAGTGCTCCTTTTCCTGACATTCCTCTACTCTGTGTCTCTCTCTCTATATATCTGTTCTCTGCTCCGTCTCTCTCTCTCTCTCTGTATGTTCTCTGTTCAGTGCCCCCCGCCACTCTCTCTCTGTATGTACTCTGCTCTCTCTCTCTCTCTGTATGTTCTTTGCTCTCTCTCTCTCTGTATGTTCTCTGCTCTCTCTCTCTCTCTTTCTCTGAATGTTCTCTGCTCCGTTTCTCTCTCTCTCGCTCTCTCTCTCTGTATGTTCTCTGCTCTCTCTCTCTCTCTCTCATTCTCTGTATGTTCTCTGCTCTGTTTCTCTCTCTCTCACTCTCTCTCTCTCTGGGCGCTTGCACACTGCTTGCTTGCATTTACCTGGCGCTCTTAAGTAACATGACAGTACATTATCAAAACACAGGAGGGGGAGGAAGAGCAGAGTGTGCTCCATGCTGTTTAAAGTATCGGCACTAAGGTATCAATCTTATGACACTGGTATCAATCAATATCAATACTAGTTGAGAGGAGAGTGTTGGGATCAAAACATCCACCGACCACACAGTACCCCTGATCCGGATATTCAGTTCTGGTATAAATTCACACAACAACAACTTTTCTTTCACTTCTTTTATTCTTCTTTTACTGAGCGCTCGGGAGAGCAGCGATGCCCGAAAGCCACCACTGGTATGAGGGCAGTCCCCAGATCCTTCACAATTTGAAGAGAGAAAGAGAGAGAAAGAGAGAGAGAGAGAGAGAGAGAGAGAGAGAGCCTACAAGAGCATTCTAAGTTCAGGAAAGAATCTAAGTTCTCCGAATATTTCTGCGGAGAGAACAGAAACAAAGTGTTTGGCCATGTCTTATCTCACCTTCGCCTCTGAAGGCAGAAACTACAGCAGATTACTGTCTAACTTTCTGTCCTTGTCCTCCGTTGCTTGCCGACCAAGTCTTTATCTCACTGTGTTCCTTACTTCCTAGCACAAGAATGTTTCAACACGTACTTTCTAACTTCTACTGCTTATGAAAACCTGCTACTGCTACCTTAAATGATTGCTTTTACCTTAAAACTACTTATAATTAGACTAATGCCAGATATTAAATCATGTTAGGACCTTGACATGAAATGTAATGATTCACCAGACACTTCATTACTTCCCTACTGTCCTCTCGCTTCGTGGGCCAGGCCTCAGGCCACCCCGTCAGCGAGTCCAGACAAACCAACAGGTACTTTTACTCTAGTTATCATTACCACTTCCTGGCGAGCCTCGCTAGTGGTGGGAACTGACCTACCGCTCTCTTCAGTGTTGGTCGTGGATTGTATCTGGAACAAACCCCACACTGATGCACATGGTCCTTCACCATGTCAGATATGTATGGGTGCCACCACATGCTCAGATTTCGCTCCATCTGTGCAGGCCCCACATGTGCCAGCCCATGTGCCTGCTCAAACAGTTCTGGTTTCAACCCAGGAGGGAGCACTGGTCTCCCATCCTGTGCCCTCCATAGTTCTCCATATACACTGGCTCCTATCTCTTTCCACACCGACTTATCCTCTACACTTGCTTTTTATTGCTCCTGTCTGATAATCTCATTTCTCATTTCTGTGACAACACCTGTCTGTAAAATACACTTCTTCTACGAACGGTTCTGCTTGTAAGTCTGGGTGCGCTTTTCTTTTACTTTTTTTTAATTCTTCACATGCATTCATGCGGTTCCCTGTTCCCCATTTGCTCGGCCGTGTGTGTGAACGTCAAATTTGGCACCTCTAGGACTTTTGACATGCGGTGTTGTCTTAGTGCAGTCAGAGTAAATGTTTGTGAGTCCACATATGTGACTACACTGTGTGTTTTGAGCACTGTTAGTGTGTGGCCCTGTACTATGTGTGCTTTTTTTGGGGGTTTTTTATCGCTCTTGCCACTCCTGCTTCATGGCCTGTGCATGTGTGATGCCTTTTTTTTCCCCGTGTTATCCAATGGTAGGCTGAGATACATGAGTATTTGCTTACTCCCCCCTTTTTTCTGAAACAGAACAGCATTTACCACCACTTCTGTTTCAGAAATATCTAGAAAGAACCCTTGTGTGTATTCTGGGGAAGCCAGTTCGATTGCTCGGGCTAATTGTTGTTTTACATATATGAACGCTTTTTCTGCCTCCACAGTCCGGTTCAACATACTCTGTAGGTTACGCATGCCACATTGTTTGATTAATTCACGTGTTAAATTATACTCTACGTGTTAAAACATTATAGCTCGAAATGTAAACAGTTCGCCAATAACATTCCTCGCCTGTGCGGTCATATAACACAGTTACATGTAATATATCAGTTACGGGCCCATACGCATCTAGGGACATGATCCATGGTTTCCACCTTAGGTACTCCTCCCACCAGTATCCACCAACCTGCCCCAGTAGATGTCAGCTGAGATTTCCACCAGGTTGGCCAACAGCCATTGACCCCCCGCTCTGTGTCTGTGTGCGCTGCACAAGAATGTGGATCCATTGGGCAGCTGAACCATCAGTCCATCTGGAGAGCAGAAAATGCTGTCCCGGCAGGTTTACAGGCACCTGAGGAGATACTAAGAAACAATGCTTAACACGTTGTCTCCCTAATTCAGTGTTCATTGGATTTGGCAGGTCGCATGGAACCCCAGAGTGACCCACAACATTCACAACTTGTTTTCACAGTGTCCCCTTTGCAGGCAATGTTCATATTGTGTAGTATGTGGCTCCTGTTTCCATTAACAACGGCAGCTCACACCCCTCCATCTGCAATGACAGGACAGGCTCTGCCATGGCCCTGCTGTCTGGGTCGCTCTGTGGGGCATGTCATGCGTGATGGGACCAGGCCTCGTATGGATCCTCCCACACTGGGAACTGACCTCGAGCCAGGTGCGGGTTCGGGGCTGCACCTCCCCAACCCCCACATGTGCCTGTTCCCCCTCCTCTGAGCGCGTGGAGAATAGCGTGCCATGTGTCCAGGTTGGTAACATGACCAGTATAGGCCTGGTGAGCCCCTCGGTGGTCCTCAATTGGCCCATTGTCCTCTGTTGCATCCCCCACATTGCCCGGATACGCATTGTGATGGCCTCTGCCATGGTTTGGAGCGTTGGGACGAAGATTATTTTTGCCCCTGCCAAAGATCATATGAGCCTGGATCGGGGTATGAATAGGGTGTATACGGTTCTACTGGTTGCAGCTGTGGTGGTTTTTGCAGTTGGTCTAAATTTTCAGCTTTTGGTTGCGCCTGATCATTAAACTGTGTATTTCATGCTGCGTCTACTAAAAACCTGGTATGGGCAGGACTATCGGTTGGGTGGTCCATGTAGGACGACCTTGATCTATGTCTAATGTTGGCTATATTACACCATAAGGTAGTGGTGCTGAGATGGCCGACAGTGGATTCACAGACGGGTTTTGATCTTCTAACTTTTTCTCTGACATTTTAGTTTTGTCTAGAATTTGATGTGCTAGGAGTTTGTGAGACGAGGGGTTTAAATTGATGTTAAGCCTGTTTATTTCAACTGCTGGGCTGTATAAAATGTAAGATCTAAAATGTAAGGTAATTTTCATGACCATCGAAACAAGAAATGGCAAATTTGAGTTCACAGCCTCCCAAACCACCATCATATATTTCTCAGTTCCCCATACTGGAGGTTCAGTCGGGCATGGTGGAATGGTCTTCAGAACTAGTGGAAGGAACAGATAGACCGGGTTTATATCCACTGGATTCGTCTCCAAAGAACGCATATCCAACTGCGCTGGGTTCGACAGTAATATCCGACGCCGAATATCAATGGTCTGTAATTTCCGAACCAGAAACCGTGTTCAGCCTGCCTGTGTCTTTTGACACTAAACGTAAGGATATAAGAACAAAAAATACGCAACCTTTTAAATTTTCTGACATACCATCAGCCATAACTCATTCTCTGCCCCAGTTGGGCGAATTAGTTTCTGTTAAAGTTTCTGGCACACTGGTGGGCCTCTCCCCCGGACTCCGCACCCGGTGTACCAGGCACGTCGTGAGTAAGATTTGGAACAGCTGACACAACAAATTAAAGCAATTTAATCGTAGATTAGATGATGGGATTGTGGTGTTAGATGCTGAAATGAGCTGGACAGATCTTATTGGCCCGCACGCAGGGGAACAAAGCACACATCCCCACAAATACCATTTTGACTCTTTTCCCGACAGGACAAGGATGTGTAAAATATGTGCCGTACAATCTAGGTGATGTGACTGCACTGTGTGATATTTTACCGCAAGTAGCAGAGGGGGGCTTGGCTGCGAAAGCTGGAATCCTTGACACAGGGAACTACCCTGGCACTTTGGGACTTCAGGGCTGAATGCAAATAGGGTGGCAAATTTAGAATTGCAGCCTACTACATCTTCATGTCTGTTTATTAAACAAGCCAAGGAAGAATGGTGTTAAATAATGGGTTAACATCCTGGTAAAGGGGGCGTACAGAGGGAGTGGTTTCGCAAAGCTGTATTGGAAGGGGTTCCAAAATATATTAAATTAAAAATGGAAGAAGATACTGATTTACCAAGTACGGACTGTGAAAGGTGGGAAAGGCATCTAGTGCACCACCTCCAAGAGAAGGTTGCAGCAGAGGAAAAAGGCAAGGCAGATTCACAGACACATTTGGTTCAATTACAGTTAAGTCAGGATCGTAAACAAGCTGAAACTGAAAAACTTAAGAAAAGTGATGGGCAGGCTGATAATCATTCAACCACAACAGCAACAGGTGTCTGTTCCATCACAGCCACCCATACAGCCGCCACATAATAATCCTGTTGAACCATATTATCCTTATAATGGATATTAAATCCATATCTTGGTGATTATGATCAGTGGGGAGGGTATAATTGCGTTGCTGGTTATCATGGGGCATATCACAGGGGATGCGGAAGGGGACAATGGTCTAATTGGGGAACACCAAGGGGCCATCTAGGTCTCTGTTGGAACTCTAATCAGCCTGGTTTCTGCTCATATCAGCAGCAAGGGACACCAATGCCACAACCCCCCAGTGTATACAGAGGAGGAGACCGTGGAGGTCGCGGGGGGCCCCAGAGGAGGAGGAGTTCCTAATTCTCAGCTTGGACCTGGACAGTACCCAGTGTGGGGAGGACCGTCTGATGACGGTTCGTACTCCGCATAACACACCCCACTGAGCGACCCGGAGAGCAGGGCTAGGGCAGAGTCACTGCTGTCCATACGAGTGGAAGGATGTGAGCTGTCATTTCTGGTGGATACGGGGGCTACATACTCCACTATAAGAACTTTGCCTGAAAAGGGGTCTTTATCTCAACAGGCTGTGAATGTTGTGGGTCTCTCAGGGGTTCCGTTTGATCTGCCTAAAGCAAAACCAATGACTGTTATGATGGGTTGGCAGAAAGTCAAACACGCTTTTCTAGTGTCTCCCCAGGTGCCTGTAAATCTGCTGGGCCGCGACTTGTTAATTAGACTAGAGGCTACCATCCTGTGTTCTCCAGACGGACTGATTGTGAAATTGCCCGATGGAACATCTGTGACGTGCCAGGAGGGAGTAGGAGGCGGAGGTCAGTGGCTGCTCGCAGATCTGGCCAAGATTATAGCTGATGTGTATTGCGGTCGGGTTGTGGGTGACGACGGAGTTTGGGGTGAGTACCTGAGGTGGAAACCATGGATCATGTCCCTAGATTCGCACGCACCCGTGATAGATCCGTTACATGTTACTTTGTTTTATGATCGGAAGACTGACGAGTGTTACTCAGAAATGTATAAATATGATTTAAACAAACAGTGGACAGTTGAAAGTGATTTTATTTATGTCGGCCCACAAGGAGTAGCCGAGGGGGTCAGTTTAACTAATCATCAGATATTTTGGTACTGTATGCAGGATGAATCCATACCACACATTTCTCACGCCCTTCACTCAGGTCACCAAGCAAAAGATCTCAGACCTATGGTACAGGCTGCAGTGCGTGCAAATTATTGGGATAGGACTGAATTAAAAGGTGTGAATTATTCAGTAAGTACTAAAATGTACAGAATCGAGTGGAATGGTTTGGATGACGTAGAGGTATCTGGTGTTCACGGTAGAGAAAAAATGGGCCATCCAGCTGCAACTGCAGGTTTGACCTTACTGCCCGACACTTTGTGCACATGGGGGCCAAATGATGTGGGATTGATTGTGAGCCAGTGACGTTTGACCTTAAGTCATGGACCCCAGTTTGGTATCCACAATACCGTAATAAACCCGAGGCTGAGGCAGGCATAGCTGACACAATTACAGGATTAGTACAAGCAGGTGTGCAAGAGCCATCCGAGTCGGCATGGAAAACACCTATATTACCTGTTGAGGAACAAGGCACGAGAAAATATCGCATGGCACATGACTTGTGCATGATTAATGATTTGGTTTCTACAAATACTGTGCCCGTCACTAATCCATACACAGCTCTGACGAGCCTCTCCCCAGCGCAAAAGTGGCTCACGTGTATTGATTAGAGCTGGGATACACGGATCCTTTGTCGGATCTGACTCCTTCTGAGTCACTCAGTAAACTGATCCGGATCTGCGAGTCACTTGATTCACTTGAGTCACTATTGACAAATT
>JBBPDH010018840.1:0-10873 GCA_037974565.1 Clupeocharax schoutedeni
GATACGGGGTTTTCGCCCGACAGCGACGATATATATATATAGAGATTAGAGCTGGGCCGATAACGGCGTTAACGCGCGTTAACGCACGAGATTCTTATCGCGCGATAAAAAAAATATCTATATATATAAAATGACCAGGCGTACCCAATACTTTTTGTCAATATATTGTACAGACCGATATCAACAAGACAAATAACGATGTAAACAAGTAAACAAGAAAGAACGGGGGAAAAAATCGCGCCTTCGTCTTTCGGCATCCAATCAGATCGCTCCGTGTGTGAAGCTCCTCCTCTTCAGGACCCGGCAGTAGCGCGCGCTTGTCCGCGTGCACTTCCGCGAGCAGAACGCGTGTGAGGCTGTGAGGCGCGGAGACGGTGAGGAGACAGAGAAACCGACTTAACCCCGAGCTCATTACCGATTAAAACTCGTCTTTTGGGCCAGTTATTAGATATACTTTTAAACGCGATGGGGTTTGTGGGCTGGTTGTGGCTCCCGGTCTATCCCCGGGGTGCTTTATGGTGCAGGAGGGAGGCCGAGCACTGAGTGGAGAAGCTAACGGAGCTAACTCTCGGTTCCACCTTAAACAGCCCCTCCGCCGTGGTGTGTCTCCGGAGCAGAACTGCAGCTTAAGGTGGAACTGAACACACGAGAAAGAACCTGCTCATCATCTCTAACTTTACACAGACCGGATTTATAAAAACATCGCTCGAGTGGATTATAGTATGTTAAACAATAGCATTATTTATTACCGAGGAGGTTCTTGCTTTCGTCCCGTTCAACGGCTGAACAAAGCGCCGTTAGCTTGTAGCACGTTAGCTCACGGCCTGTGCATTTAGCTTTAAGTAGTATCTTAGCAACGGAGCTAACAGGCTATCAAAGAGCACAAAGCGATTATTAATACTAGAAGCTTTTTTTTAAAGGAAGGACTCCTGTCTTTTGTCGTTGGGGCTGTTTTGTTATTTCTTGATATCCTAGATTAGGTTACTGTGTGGGTGTAGGGCAGCCATCTTGGCAGTTGTTTGTAGCCTGTTAGCTGATGGTCCCCCTCTGTCTTTGCTGGAGGTGGTGAAGAGTGGGAATATCTTTTCTGTTTTGTTCCGTATTGTACCCGTTGCCCCTCTGCCTTCGTAAATTGTTCACCATTGACAATGCTGCTTATATTTTGTACAATTACAAAATGGAACCAGACGCCAGATCTCGAATACAGATACAGGCACCGAGTTGTCACTATTTTAACATCAACACTGGATATAAAAACACTCAGTAGACACGTGGAGCTTCACTGGAGGTTGATGGTAAATTAAACAGATACAGGCATTTAATTTGCCATCGACCTCCAGTGAAGCTCCACGTGTCTTCTGGGCGATTTTATATCCAGTGTTGATGGTAAAATAGTGATAATTCAGTTTTGGAGGCGTTTGGTTTTGCTTCTCAACAATCTGCATGTGTTCCAGCACTGATGCATTTTTTAAAAGCCATGTTTTCAGTCGAGGCTGTTTTGCAAAACTGATGTCCAGTGTACAATTATGGAAAGTAGTGTCTTGCATCGAGTTTGTTGTAGTAACGCAGAAAGGGAGCTTTTGGAGACACCTCAGGCGTCTCATTCTTATCGCCTAGTTTAATTACGCAAAAATATTAAAATATATTGCGCCTTATATTTTGCTGAACATCTCTCTTATTTAATTAAATGTTCTGGATGTAAACTGAGTGAGTGGGTTTGATGTGAAACGCTTAATTGTTTACCATGGTAATTAGTGGAACCAGACGCTTGAGGGGTTCCATACAGAAAGTTATTTGTGAAATTATTAATTGTGGTAAATGGATGACAAATGAATTTGTTTACAGACATTAAATGATAAAGAAAATGTAAGAAATAATAAATGGAATTCTTCGTCGTTTCAGGTTACAGCTCTGAGATGTCTTATTCGTCACGGAGTGCGCTTGACTGCAAGGTGTACGTGGGTGACCTGGGCAATGGCGCGGCAAAGGGCGAGCTGGAGAGGGCATTTAGCTACTACGGGCCTTTGCGAAGCGTGTGGGTGGCGCGAAATCCACCTGGTTTCGCCTTTGTGGAGTTTGAAGATTCCCGAGATGCAGAGGACGCCGTAAAGGGGATGGATGGAAAGTGAGTCAGCTTGAGTTCTATCTGCCTACCTTTGCCATGATGCACATTTGACCCCCCTGACTTCAGGGAGCTCAGCTCTCGAAGGGTGAGTGCTAGAAGGCCATATGCATTCTCAGAGAAGGTTTAGGCTTTGTTGATTAAGAAAACAAGGAGTGGTGGGGTATAAAATTTTATTTAAAAAGTTATGGGATTTGCTATAAAGAAGGTATTTCTCATAGGATAGAGGTTGAAAGTTCATAGGTATCACAATAGTTTTACTTCCAAGAAACCATGTTTTTAATAGGTTGTTTTTCAGACAATGTTGCCCAGCATATATTTATACCACCAAAGGGTTATTCATGAAAATGGTGGGCTTTGTTTTAATGTGTTGTGTGTGTGTTATATTTATACACACATTAGGGCTGCACGATTATGGCCAAAATGATAATCACGATTATTTTTGATCAATATTGAAATCAGGATTATTAATCGCAATTATTCATTATTTTAGGTCAAACACATTTTTATATCACTTTATATTTTAAACAAACTAAGTGAACAAGGCTTTCAGTTCAAAATTAAACCTCAAATAAAATAAAAAATAATAATATAAAATGTACTAAAGATGCACACACATACACACTCACACAAGCACATACACACTCACACATATGCAAAACTGATGACATTTTAGTCTAGTTTTATTCAATAAATTTGTATTTAAGTCTCCTTTTTAGTGAGGCAATTCTATTTAACCCAGTCAATATAGTACAAGTACAGTAGAACAGACCAAATCTACATTTTCTTTTAGTCAAACCTATTTCACAATTCAAACAAGGTTATCTTTATTATATTATTGTTACCTTATAGACTCAAGAATACTGTCTGTCGCTTCCAGACATGGAAAACACTCTGACTTGAATTTAGTTTTTGCCAACCAACCATGTTAGAACTTAGAAGTACATACACACACTTGAATAAAATAAATAAATATAATATCACATCACAAAGTGTGAATAAAATGATTGTGTATAGCCATACATTTTTTATTCCTGAACAAAGTCTACACAGCCAAATCAGAACAATTTAGGATCAGCTTTTATTGCATGGATATGGGAAAGGCTGCTTATCAAAATGCTTTGAGTGAGAGTGAGTGTGCGCCATTTCTCTGCCCCCTGGTGGTTGGCCGAGAAAGTGTTTGATCTGATGTGCAGCAGAGTTGCTATTAAATCATCTTAATTTAATCGTGGCAGCCAAAATCGTGATCATGATTAAAATTAGATTAATTGTGCAGCTCTAACACACACACATGCACACATGCTTCTTTTAAGTTCATCATGAAACCTGATTTTCACCGGTTCCACCAACTAGCTCAGTCTCCTTTCACCCAATGCTGCCAAGTAGTTAATGTGACACCAGCTTTGACTAGCATTCTATTGAGTGATTAAGGTGTGCAAAGTCATCCTACACACCAATGAAACCATGGACTGTTATGCATTTTGTATGAAACGTACGTTTTCCTGATGATGGAGTTATAAGTGAAAGTGACAATTGTCATACGTGAACACGACACCGCACATAGTGGGAACAGCACGAAATTCTTCCTATGCATTTAACACATTCACCAAGTAAAAAAGTGGGAAGCCAGGAATGGTACCTTGATCAGGATACCTCAAATGTGCTTAGAAGTCTTGGGAGTCGAACCAACGACTTCCTGATTGCTGTGCAAACGCAGGCTGCTTGCTGTAAAATCTGCCCAGGGCTAAATCCATGTCCACAAAATGACCCATAGCACGTGGTGTGAGTGCATGTCATTGGACATGTGTGGGTTTACTGGAAAACAATGAAGATAAACACAGATGGATGTCAGATTGAGTCTGAAACTACACATTTTGTATGCTTACAGTTCACTAGGCGTATCCCTGCTAACCTTTTTTCCCTGTTTCGCAGGGTGCTTTGTGGAAACCGAATCCGTGTCGAAATGTCAAACGGGATGTCTCGAAAGTCCCGTTTCGGTCGGCCGAGCCGCAGACAGTTTGACCCAAATGACCGTTGCTACCAGTGTGGAGAAACTGGCCACTATGCCTATGACTGCTACCGCTACAATGGAAAGAGGGGTAGCCGACGCAGCAGGTATGGCGACACTTCAGCTTCAGATATGTCCAGGGGCAAAGGGCCGGGTTTCAAATTACCCTAAACTAGTACTGCGTTCTAATCCTCTCTTGCTCTCTTCAGGTCTCGATCCAGATCCCGTGGGCGCCGCTACTCTCGCAGCCGTAGCAACGAGCGGTAAGCATATGTTCCTTCTTTCTCCTAAGAATCTATAACTTATAGATGATCGAAAGTAAATCATATCAAGGTAGTGACTTCTAATTAATTAAAGGGAAACTTTATACCAAATATGTTAAAATGTAACCAACTATACATTTGTTGTGAACTAACCCTAACCCTTCTGAGTCTGAAGGTGCAGTAAAAAACTTGGGGATGGAACAGCTTTTTGCTGTAATTGAAAGTGTGTTTACCTTGTAAATACAGAAGAAAGTGTTTGTTAGCGTGTTCGCTATTGAATACTGACTTTACCACATGGAAGCTGAATATCGTACTGCAGCTATAAAACTTATGTTTATAGTTTAGGTAATGGATGAATCCTTAGACGAGGACAAGTTAAAAATAAGTTGGAAAGGTAGCTGTCTGGTAATCTAAATCTATTTTGGCTAAATTTCTCTGGCTGATACATTGAACATTGAAAAACGTTCTGCTAATGTAAGCTTGGTATTTTAATAACCTAAGCTAGCCACAGATTCCCAATGGTTGTGAATATATTTGCTTGGTTTTATAGTGATTGGTGCAGATAAGATTCATTTTCTTAATGTACCATATCTCTTTGCTGTGTAGGAGATACCGTTCCCCATCCTACTCCAGGCGAAGGAGCAGGTGAGTCGTCCTGGAAGACATGCCATTAAAGTGCTGTACTATTTACAGATGGCTTAGTGTTGTAATTTAATTGTTTGCATCTGAAATACTGTATCCATTTGGGAACAGCTGGTTAGTTGTAGTCTGTATCGGAGATAAGTGATGTGCCAATGATGGGTAATAAATTATTCAAACAGCATGTATTGGGCACATGGAACCTTTACAGTGTTTTTAAAACAGATTTCTGTGTGCTAGGTCACAGTCTGGGGGGCGCTCCAGATCCAGGACACCCGTCCGCCGTTCTCGTTCCCCAGTGCGCAGATCTAGAAGCCCCGCAAGGAGGTCCAGAACGCCTGTCCGCAGAAGGTAACACACATCTACAGAATATACATCCTGACCTTAGTCCCTAAAACATTTCCAGGCTTTGTTTCCGTCTGTCCTGTTTGAAGTACTTGGTGAGCTGCTCCCAAAGTGAGGAACCACCAAGAAGTACAATCTGTTATCTGCACAATGTAAAATGTTGTTCGTTATCGGTCAAGTTTATTCTGATAACGATATAAAGTACTAATGAACGTTTTTCGAATGAATTTTCTATATTTCTTAGAATTAAACATGCACAAGACTAATAATATAAATTATCTTCTGACTGGCTGAGCAGTTTTGTCCTGCATTTGCATTGTAAGGGGATGATTGTTTTTTCTCCTTTTGAGGTGGGTCTGTCTTTTTTCCGTCTGTATTTTGATGCACGTATGTACATGTTCGCAGTCGTTCTCGTTCCCGTTCCGGCTCCAGACAGAGAGCACGCAGCGCGTCCAGGTCCCGCTCCCGCTCCCGCTCCCACAGCAGCAGAAGAGACAGGTGAGTCTCCCATTTTCCCTGATATTGACAGGATTATCTTAGTAATGTCAAGTGTTTACTTTTCTACATTTAACACAAAATATAGAAATAAGTTTTTTGTTTGCTCTGGAGCTTTGAGACTAATTAGTAGAAGCTTATTACCATTTAGTGTCACTCCAGCAGTGCTCTTAAATATCACACACGCCTCAAGCCATATAGAACTGAGGAATCTTGGTTGTACGTGTTGGCCACGAGTTTCAAACTTGTGTGTGTGTGTTAGCCGTTCTAGGTCTGCCAGCCCGAGAGCCAGTCCAACACCAGACGCTGACTGATTGGAAATGTCAACCCCCTTCCCCTCTTTCCCTGGATCCCTACTGTTTCTCTCTTGTTCTGACCTCTGAGGCCATTTTACAGCTTTTCGTCCCCCAACCCCCGTTCTGGAACGGGATGGCCCCCTCCTCTAGCCTTCTGTTCAGCTGCAGTGCTGGTTTAGTTCTGAATTTTTGATCAATTTTAATGACCAGCCTTCTCCCTCTTTTCTGTTTCAAGTCCATTTCACATATGTGGCTATCAACTGGTGTCTGAGTTTTTTCCCCTCTCATTCTTTAGCCCCACATTTCCTCTCCTGTATTTTAAACATTTAGTTTACACTTTTAAATGATATATTTTTTTCTGATCTGTTATGGGTAAAGCTAAAGGCATGGTCAACAGTGTGGCGATCAGTTGGTGTACTGTATGTGTAAAAATGAGCCATGTTTGAAGTTGGGCTTGGTTTTTGTTTTGTGTTGTTTTTTTTTTTGACCTTTTTAATAAAGCGAGTCTTTACACACCCAACTCTGTTTATGCTTCTAAGATTATAATCCTTTATCAATAAAAACATAGATTTAAACATAGGCCCCACTAGTCTAATTCCATGATGGAATGGCTTGGAAAAAGACAACGTTGGGCCATTAAATCACTGAGGAAAAAAACTTAAGTGACCTTGAGTCTAAAAAGCTCAAGTAAATAAAATGAAGCCAAAAAACAGAGTTTTGAAAAATGTAATACTATGCTACTTTTAAACAGTATCTAAACAAAGTCCTTCTGACAATGGCGTCATTTTTTTCCAAGTCATTTTATGACCTAAGGATATAAATGAATGATTTTTAAAACTTGAAAGTTATGCAGGGAATAATGGCACTTTGTACTTTAAAGCTGTCTGGGACAAAGAACTCCGGGGAGGCTTATTGGACTTGTATTAGACGATCTATTTTAACATTTATGTTCGGTAGGAGACCACTTGAGGCTTATTGCTGCATTAAAACTCCACTTCATTAGTAAGTACAAGACGCAATGTAAGCGAAAGCAACAGAACTGCACCCGTAAAAAAAAATGCACAACAGGATGCTGTGGATTAGTTGGTTAAAGGACATGTCTAGTAAAAAGATGTCTTGGTTTGTAAGCCCAGCAGGATTTTTTGGTATGGAATGTCTTAAGCCTGCGACTCAAACCCACAACCTTTGAATGGCTTCACACCATCTAGAAGTGTAATGTACTATCCATTGCGCCACAGAGCCTGCAACTCTTAAACGGCACGGAGAGGTGATAATGCTGGTATTTGTATCCATGTGACTAACCTTGCTGTAGCATCATATCCCAGCAAACATTTGGACGTGTAAGGACCGTTGAAAAGACGTCCTTCAGACACGTCCCGTCATGGTTGAAAAATAGTTCCAAAATGAAACCGACATCTTTGACGTTATCTGTATGTGAACTACACGTCTTTTCTGTACGCCCCTGGACGTCTAAAAATGCCATCTTCTGTATGTCTGTGTGTTAATTTTAGTATATAACCCTACACATAAAATAGACACAGGTTCTAAAATGGTCCAAAATCGGTCTAATGAGACCTGAACGTCAACAAAACGGTTTAACCACGTGTACGTTAAACAAGAACATTGTTTATGGACTTAAGCAAGAATTAGACCGTTCCAATTTACTACAACATATTTTGTGCATATTACAATTTTTCCAATGTATTCAATGTGTTGAATAGCTGCTATTCAAACATGAATATAAATAGTATAAGTAAATTGAGTATCCAGCAATTTTCTTAAAGCTTTGCATTAATTTTAAGTAGCCATTATTCAAACAAGAACAAAACCAAAGTAAAGGATAAAAGTAAACACATGTATATTTTTAATCTGTTAAATATTATTGTATTGCTCCACAAGCACCTGCTCCTCCAGAAGCATTATTGTGGCAGTACTCAATTTTAAAAAAGTTTTTCAAACAACTTCTTTTAAAACAAGTACTTTTAAACAACTATAACCCAAACAAGTAGAAAACAAAAATACTGGATTACAGTAAACAAACATGTAAATGTCTTTCATTTATTTCTTATTACCACCCCACCCCAGCTCTTCCTGGAGCGTGTTTGAGGTGCTCTGCCATTGCTGCATCGATTTCGGAATCTGTGGCAGTTGGACTCCACCTTTTCAGAGCATATGAGGGAAGAGAGTACGAACATTTAAAAAAAAAAAAAAGAAATTGTCAAAATGTGTGTTAAATGACAGGCACTTATTTTGAAAATCCATGATCCATGAAATAAGCATTAGTAACAAATACATATTTTAGTTTTAAACAGCATTAGTCCACTGCCTCTTCAATATCTCTATGGTTCTTTTGAAATAAAGTAGATGTGCAACAATGTGACAATGAACAGGACATTTCTGATAAAGACATGTGGTCTTTTAAATAATTAAGACAAGGAACATTTTTAAAAATGTAAGGCTAAAGTCGCCTTGAATTACACAGTACAACCCTGTAGCTTTGAAAGGCTTTTTGTCAAATTGGCCACCACCCCTCATATTGAATTTGGCCATTAAGGCATATGACATGACTCTGTGAAAGAAATAATTTGGTATTACTTCCCTCCTGAAACATTTTAACATAGGGTCAATATTACAAATGAACAGTAGTGTGCATCCTGGCAATGTTGAAAGACTCCCACAACCACTCATCTATCATGTAACAAGTACTCTGTACTATGTCCTTTTCCATATCCAGAATTTTAGTGACAAGTAAGCATTCATTGCTTACATTGCCATTAAACTGTGAAGTTTTGTTTTCAGTCGGTCTGAGTCAGTACTGAAATCTTTAAAAAAAAAGCAGAGTTTATTATTGTGACAATCATATACATTATTCCTGAAATATTATGCAGAAATACACACAAATTACGCAAGGTAAATACATACCTGTTCATGATTTTGTTAACACAGTCCCTGACAGAAGATCCACCAACTCTGGACAGTTGCTGAAAAGTGACACCACAATCAAAATAATGTGATATGATACTTTAAAAAGTACTGTGTTCTGTGTGTGTGTGTGCACATATGTATGCATACACACAAATAATACACCCATGCTTTGTTAAATTCGGAACTTTCACAGATCCACTTCTTTTCATCATCTTTGATGTATTCTTCAAAGGATTAAATCCAGTCTTTTAAAAGAGGATGTAGACTTGTAAGGGTCCAGAATGGCAGATATTCGCTCAAGTTCATCTTTTAAACCAAACAGCATGGAAAAGACCTCCCTTTGGAATCCTGAAAGACAAATCAGTACATTCATGTTTACACACACCTGGAAACAGGATTACTTAAACTCCAAAAGTGAACACGACATTTGCTGTCACATTTTATGTTTATGCAGGTCATTAGGCTTGACTGTTTAATTAGAACCTATTCCTTCATTGCCTGCTGATTTCAGTGAAAATAAGGTTGCAAACACTGAAGAGTAAGACAGAACTGACAGAGCAAAAACACTGTCAATATAGCCATTAGTTTCTTAGTTAACAACAACTACTAAACCTCTAACAAAGGATGACAAACGTTTACGCACTTTAATTTACTGTTTTTGTACTTTATGGTCAGTGTTTTAAACATCACATATTCACATAACATTCCTTACTTGCACTTGATGTAGATTAAGTGCTCAATGATGGCCTGGTGCCACATATTTCAAAATGTAAGAATGTGTCAATGTACACGGTGTCAATATTACTAGTCAATTATTGGTTACAACAACTTGCACCTCTAACAAACACGGAATGTTTACAGACTTTGCTTTAATGTATTTTACTTGAATGGCCAGTGTTTTAATGAAATAACAAATAACTTTCCTTACTTGCAGCCAGTATAGGGTAAGCGCTCTGTGAGGGTCTGGTGCCAGCCATTTAAAAATGTTTTTAAAAAAGTGTAAAAGGAGCATAAAATGTTTAATATAACAACTCCATGGCTGGAAAAGACCAGAGACATACATACCATCACTTTTATGCTCTCTCCGCAATGCAGCTGTCAAGAAGCAACACAACATTAGAGAATGCTGTTATTAGAGTTTCAGGACCATTGTGTACATTATTAAAGGCAGTTTTATCAAGAATGTCTGTCCATTTCTACATCGGCAGTTATTGTAGCCATATAATCCTCAACGTTGAGTAAATCCAGGGCCAACCGTGGTGTTCGAGAGCCACTGCCCTGCTTGTTTTCCAACTATCCATTCCCTACTTATTGCTGATTAGTAATAGATCAGATGTGTTGTAAATCAGAAGCTGGAAGAGCAGGAACAGCTGGAAAACCAGCAGGGCAGTGGCCCTCAAGGACCAGGCTTTACCTGTTCTATTTGATTTTCAGTTGTGAAGTAATAAGGCTGCAGTGCAATTTTACTGCATTAGCAGTGTTGGGTGTAACGCGTTACAAAGTAACCCCAACACTGTGCATTAGTTACTTTCAAATTAGCTGGTTGTACTTGAGCTCTTGTTGAGACATTGTTGAGCCATTCTTACACTTCTCAATGTGAGTCTAAAGATCCACTGTACTATTGATATACAGGATGGTGAAGCAGGGTTTTATCTTTTGTATGGAATCTGAGGCTATTAAAACATCCTTATACACTTAAAATAAAGGAAAAGGCACCGCTGGGATTCGAACCCAGGATCTCCTGTTTACTAGACAGGCACTTTAACCAACTAAGCCACGG
>JBBPDH010018876.1:0-10872 GCA_037974565.1 Clupeocharax schoutedeni
ATGAGAGAAGATATTTAATTGTATAATATTTCAGCCATCTTTTAGGCTATTCATGAGTGGGGCCAAGTAAAATATATAATTTCAAATTACATATTGTGCATTGTTTGAATGCTAAATAAACATGTTCATAGATTGTAACAGATTCTTTTAATAATTTAATAATAAAAATTTCCCCTGGTGTTCGTTTTCGGTTTTCGGCCAAGTGTTTCCCCATTTTCGGTTTTCAGTTCCAGTCCAAAAAAATCCTTTCGGTGCATCACTAGTATGATGGTGTATTTCACTGCATTAATACATGAATGTACCAAACACTCTAAGGGTCCATAAACTGTGGAATATGTACATCAAGGGTAATGTTGGGGGTGCATTCAACAAATTTGTCCTTAATGGATGATTATTTCTGAAAGGTCTGAGTTAGACAAAAAGTCATTGCACAGAACATTCAGCCAATATTGAGAAGAGTAGACTTACCACTGTCTATGAATGGAGTCTCTTTTACTAACTGTTGTTAAGGCATGTGTGATGTTTTAGCGGTGTTAGTTCGAGTTAGCCTCATGTTCACAGATATAGCTTAATTTGTGGTTGTAGTGAGCTCGAGGCCTGTTGCGATTAGAGCAGCGCAGGTGGCAGTTTGTTAACATAACACTTTTGTTGTCACGCTGTGTGGATGTTGTTCCTGAGCTCCGTGTGCTCTGAGGCACTTCTGGGTGAATATTTTATTATTCTGTTCATTTTGCAGCTGCACACTCTCTCAAACACATGTGCCCTCACTTCCACTCACCTGTCTTGCTGTCCTCAGGATTACAAATGAAGATGTTTTGCTCCTGTTCCTCATTCCCTGTTCTCTGACCAGCCCTCAGGGTGACCCATGACTACAATACAGGCCTTACAGGTCTTACCTAGAATCTCTATGCAGTATATCTAGTATGTCATAGCATCACAAATATATTTGCTATATTAAGAAAGACTGCACAGATTACACAGCTGAACTTCTTATGGATCTTGCCAGTGCAGAAACTTCTCCCAGAACTACGATAAACATTGATCATAGTGTGGGCGCTCATTGTTGACCGGGCACAGGCATGCTCCTGTATCGATAATGCTGTATGCTGGCTGTCAGTGCTACAGTAATGATGCATGAGCGTGGGGATGGCAACGGGCCTGCACGGCTGTTTTACTCTAAACAGAATGGATGGCTGTATTCAAGACTGGCTGACAGCAGTCCAGACATGAGTGGCACTGAATGGGCATGCAAACCTGCTTGTTTTTTTTGTAATTATGCAAGTTTGGTTACATTTCCACTGTTGAACTAAACATTGGATGAAGTTGGCTACATTCACAGCTCAGTTTCAGTGATATTGTGATTGCATTTTAATCAGAATAGCATTATCTAATGCATCCAAGTGCACACTTTGAACTAGACTGTGCCTGCTCAGCAAATAATCAAACTTTTGCTGATTCATTAAAGATCTCAGAAGCAGTTTTGTTGCATTCAGAGTATGGAGCACCATATAAACTGTATAATTACTTTTTTCCCCTAACAATTAACTGCACCAAGTAATAATTAAACAGTTGCTCGTGAAGTCCTAGCCATGCATTTCTTTCCTAGAGGGGGACTGTTGTAACCACAATGAGCTTCTAATGGACTGTTGACAAATACAGTCCACTTGGTCCACTTGGTCCAATCACAGTGTGTTAAATGATGAATAATGAGTCTGTATAGGCCTATATTCGACCCAAAGGCAGGTAGAACACAAATGATACAGTTTTTATAATGGTCTCCATTTATATTGATTGTTTATGAAGGGTCTGGAAAGAACAAGAATACACACACACACACACACACACACACACACACACACACACACAGACTGACCTTTTGACCTTGGTATGGAAAGCAGGAAAATGATCCGACATGTATTTACTGTATTGTAGTATCAAAGTGCATGACAGTGGTTAGTGTTCAGGTTAAAATCTCCCGGGGAATGTTTTTTTTTCACATCACACATGGCTGCAGGTTGTGATCTGTGGCCAGGAGTCCAAAAGCCACATGTGCATGATAAGGATGAACCATCTTTCACTCCCACAGCACTGGTTGTATTGTGATTGAGTCCCAACAAGCAGGTGGAATTGGAGATGAAAAAATTGGATTAAAAAGGATGTGGGAGTTAAAATGTCAGTAAAGGTGTTTTTATTGTTAAAGCCCTCCTTTATACATTATTCATGGATTGCCTCCACAGTTTGTATTTTGCTGCTCAAGTAACTTCCATTCTAGGGTGAAATGTAGGGGGTACATCTTCTAAAGTGCTCTCCACCTACATAATAAACACACCATTGCAGCACAGCACCCACTTACTGTTTGAAACATGTAATTGTTAGCTGGCCTATATGATGGAGAAAACATTGACCATATACACCCCCACTTCACACACTGGACCTCTCCCTGTGTGATGCGGTGGTAGTCCTGTGTGGGTTGATTTGCACTCGCAAGCAGCAGGCTTGTCACAATACTGAAATTTTATTACATGATATATTTTGCTATAGTTATTGTCACATGACCAGCATTGACATCGCATCTCGTCTTGTTTTTGTCACGTGATGAATTTCTGTTGAGAAAGCAACACTAGCTGAGGGTCCGTGTAAACTTTCGTGGCGCTTGGTTGTTTCCCGGTTGAGTTACAGGGCTTTTCATGTAAACACTGGATCCTCCAGGTAGCCTGGGGAGGGGCTGCCCACTGCAGAAAATTGGCAATTTCCATGAACCGGCAGATGCAAAACTGGCATTTAAGTATCAATACCAGTGCCAATTGATATCGAACTCGATACTAAAATTAGTATCTAAGAATTGATTTTTTGACAGCCCTAGTAATTAGTTTCTGGTGCAGGGCGAGTGAAGAGTGTGGCGGTTTTCCTTCAAAGCATCCGTGATCAAAATAATAGTTTTTCGATGTTAGTAGTATTGTTATAATACACTGGAAATAAAAAGGTAGTAAATCACACTGATGTTTTGCTGCAGGTCCAATTCCATCTGTCAGGGTTACACCAATTTTATGATACTAATAGTGCTAGAAGGATTGAACATACAGAACTGTGCAAAAGTCTTGAGGCACCTGAGAACATTCTATTTTAAATCTGTTTAGCTGAGCAGTATGTTTTAAATCAAACATTCAAATGTATACAAAGAATATTAATATTGTAAATAGTGATTTTATGTGTCTGTGTTTGAAAAATCATTCCCAGACCTCTCCTCTTGGAAGCCCAGTATTACAATGTAGTTCTCATCAAATACCTCAAATACCTGGTTCAGCTCAATTGATACTTCATTAGATTAAATCAGGAGCTGCTGATGGAGTTTCACAAGTCCAAGCAAAGCCATGAGGCATCGAACCGGTGTTATTCTAACAAGCACACAAAAGTTTTAAAATCAACACAAAACTTGATATTATTTAATGCTTTCTTGTTTGTTTGTATTTATTCTATTCACGTTAAGTGTGCTTGCTGGCAGAAAGTATCCTACTGCTCAGATAAGCTCAGCTAAGACTTTTGCACAGTACTGTACTTCCTCCCAGTCTCATGAAGCACTACTGCAGCTTAACAGGTTTGTAGGAGGATACTAAATGCCAGTTCATTTACATCAGCTGACAGTGTAATGGCGAGCCTTGAGCGGAGAGGGAGGGCCTAGAAAGAGCAAGGCAAATTCTTCTCTGTTTCACTTTTGGCCATGGAGAACTGTGACATCGCCAGAGATCAAATTCACAATCCCATGATGGGGCCATTTTCACCTAACAGTGGGATAACTGGACCATATTTTGTTTTTGCTAAAGTAAACCTGACATTTAATGTTTTTTACTGAAGGAGTTTGATTTCCAAACCGTAACATCCAAATTGAAGAACATTTTCCTGAAATAACTCCTTTGCTGCCTTTACTGCCATAAATGTGACACACGGGTCCCTGTTACAAGTATAGTGAAAATTTGCAAGAACAAAAACATACAAAAGAAGCGTATTTTAAAGTGAAAAATAATGTCTGGGCCTCAAACATCCCAGTGGAATTACATGCTTGGCCGGAACATGCTCTTGAGCGCGTTTACACCACCGTAAATCGCTGAAATCAGTTTGCCCCCATCTCTAGGGTCAAGTAGGTGTGGGTTTGGGTTAATGGTTGAATGATAGTAAAGCTGTTGGTGGTGGATTTGGCTAGGGCCGGGGATTATTTTGTTCCTGAAGTCAAGCAGGTGCCGGCTTTCTGAGAATGATGGATGAGTTCTAGTCGAAAAGCCGGGAAAAAAATTACTAACTGCACATCACTGTTGGCTCTGGAGCACATCGGTAAGCCAAGAGAACAATAACAAATGAAAGCGGACTACAGATACAGAATTTTATCTGTCCATAAACCTTTGCTCCAGAACTCTGCGTGTTTGAACTTTTAATCTGGCCTTTCTTATTTTGATGCTGATATTAAAGCAGTAGCCTTTAGAGTTTGCCTCTTGAAACACAGCACACACTTCATTAGCTGTGATGAACCCATGGGATCACTACTGCTTTTCACACAATCTCCAGCACTGTTTATACCCAAAATGTCAGTAGGTCATGTCCTCAGCGTGGCTGTGCAACTGAGTATAAGACTTCGCCGTTGTAAATTCTGTCGGGGGCACATTTCACTACATGTTGTACTTGTATACCCTTGTATATGACAAATAAAGAATCTTGAATGCATGATAAACAGAGAACAATTTGCAGGCAGAAACCCTGTGTTCAAAAGTTTGCAGTTTGTTCACACTTTTCTGCAGTAACAAATGCTGCTCTTCTGCAAAGGCTTCCCACTTAGTCCCGCAGTACACCTTCCCAGCACTTTTCTGGATTTATCTGCCGCAACACACCCACTTCAACCCAGCGTGGGCTCGGTAATTAACTGATTAGTTGGATCAAGTGTTTTGGGGGCTGTGTGTAGGGCTGAGAGTACTCCTGAATCAGTGTTGAGTATCACTGCACTTAATACTCAAACATTTAATCAGTATTCTAATCAATTATATTTCAAAATCGATGCTGTTTAGTCATTGGCGTTGTTGTAATGTATTTTTGTATATATGTGCCCAAATACCCAAAAGAGCTATTTGATAAATATGTTATTTGCATTTTTTGATCATATTATAATATTAACCCCTAGAAAAACAAATGCATGGGCTGACAGAAAAATGGCATTTCTAAGCTTTCACTCCCTATTGACGGTTAATAGCGGTTGTGCCTGAGCAAAAGTACGCAGTAATGTGAAGGAGAGAGAGAAGCTATGAGGTGTGTACCATATATTATGGGATGGATGAGGTCCTCACTGTTCCCTGGATACCGCAGCCCATCATCTTCCACACTGGAGTAACCTTGACTGCAGTGTGTAGGGCAGCTGCCTTAAAGAGGAATCACAGTGGAATACGCATCCTTACACAAGAGCTCCAACACACACACACACACACACACACACACACACACACACACACACACACACACACACACAGATTCACACATACACACATATATATTGCAGTTGAGCTCATAGAGGCAGTGAAGCACTGCAGGCTGGATTCTAATTGATCCCGCTGGAGGAAGGACAGGCCCAGACTGTTAAAATACTATAATCATATAAAACCCGAGAATGCATGCAGGTTGTACATTTCACTTTCAGACACATACATGCTTGGGTTTGCACTGTATAATGTGAATTGGTGTGCTTGTGTATGAACGTTTTAGGGTCTGTCTAATGCACATGAAAATCAGGAGATCTTTTGGGAACACCAACTGGCAAACTGTGTGCACTGGGAGCCACAGCAGGCTCAGTGCAGAATGTGTGATCCACAATATCCGCTCACAGCTCAACTGGAATGAGCATTCACATCATTAAGACTCCAGAGAAAGATGCAAACCACATGTTGGACCTACTAACCGCTTGCTCTGGGGGGTTTACATGGAGTAGTGAACTAATAGAACATGCAAGTCTGAGATAAATTAAATTATGAAACCTCAGTGATGAAGAGATAAGGGTGTTAATGAAGTTCTTTCCTGCATGAACATTCTCTAACAGTGTTATTCTACACTAGCAGATAGCAACTGGTAAACATGTACGGCGCACTGGGATTTATGACCGGTTTTGAAAGCCTGTGAAACCTATACATCTAATGTTTCTTGTGAAATCAGGGGTATATATGGAGGGTTTGTCCTCTCTGTGCTTCAGTATCACCCTCTACCCTCTGGAAAGGCTATACACTGGATGCTTGCACAAGAGACGGAGCAATACCACTTTTAGGTAATAAAACGATACTAAAAGCTTAAGCTGATACTCTTACTGTCTTTAAAAACTACTTGGCTTTAAAAGTGAACCATTTTTAAACGAGGCACTTCATTAGATTGTCACACTCCAACTGCTCAAATACTCTACTAGCAACAACAATGGGTAGTTTTTTCACAGGACAGGATCAGATTAGTTACTCAGTATCTGGTCGAACATTTTCTGCAGATATATGCAGTGCTGATACCTTGATCAGTGCTCTGTTCTGTTGGAACCTGTAGCAAAAAATGTGTGTGGATGGTATTCTATTATTATTATTAATCAATCAGTACAGTTGCACGATTGCCATTCCTCTACCGCAGATGTGTGTGTGCGCGTGTGTGCGTGCGTGTGCCCTTCACTGTGCATGCTCCTTCAGTGTTGCCCTCTCATTGTCATTGCAGAGTGTAAATGGAAGGCAACTGTTCATCCCTTCATCTTGTCTTTTCTCTGCTCTCTTCCCGTTATTTCTGCCCTTGATGTCATGACAAATACGCAGGACAGATAAAGCACGTAGGAGAGAGAGAGGGAGAGAGAGGGCAAGCGAGAGAAAGGGGGGTGCAGAGAGAGAGAAGGAGGGAGAGAGGGGGATGCAGAGAAGAGAGAGAGAGAGATGGAGACAGAGGACAAGAGACAAAGGGGGGTGCAGGGAGAGAGAGAGAGATGCAGGTAAACAGAGACAGTTATTAATCATACTATAAATCAAATTCATTATCAGGTATTTGAACCTCAAAGCTTCCCATCAAAGAGATTCACACACACACACACGCACATGCACATGCACACACACACACGTACACGCATACACAAACAAACATAGACAATGCACATGGGGAATATTTAGCATGGGCGCTGAATACCAAGAACCCACACATGATCCTAAAAAGGGCAAAGATTCTTTTTGATATTGAGATTTTTATTATGCTTTCAGATAAAGGCAGGAACGTGTGTTTGTCCTTGTTGTGTGTATCTCAGGACAGAGACGAACAGAGAAAGAGAGCAAGAACAGTACAACTATTCTAGTATTCAAAGGTTTAGTGATAAATGTGCATAATGGATATAAGCAAACTGTTTTCAGTTATAAATCAATAAAAAACTTCATAACCACCACGTCAAACTGTTTTAACCAATTTAGCATGTTATTAAAGGCCATGATGCCGTTGCATAAATAGTTTTGAGTGACATGAAGGTGCAAAGCAATAAGGTCCTGGGTACGATTCCTGACTGGGTGACTGAGGGTCTTTTCTGTGGAGTTTTTATGTTCTCTGTGTGGGTCTCTCTGGGTTCCTCCCACATTCTGACACAAACATCATATGGACTGTACAGTGCTAAATTGCCCCTCAGGAGTGAGTGCACATGTGAGTGTGTTTGTCTGTGTGTGATGGCCTGGCAACCTGTCCAGGGTGTTTCTCTGCCTGTCACTTCAGCACCTTGGTAAAGGATAAGTAGTTCAGATAATGGCTGAATAGAATAATCTTTGACTGATATGTTGCCTGGCAGCCATAGACCATTACCGTTATTTAGTGGTGCAACGGATCACTATTGATCCCAGATCCGAACCGATCCCTCTCCACGGTTCGGCACGCATGTGATCCCAAGAACCGAAAGAAAAATAAAAGTTCAGCTGAATGGTGCGTGTAGTGAGTCTGTCAAGCGATAGTCATGGCCTGTGGTAGTGGAGGTGGGAAGTGGAGGAGCGGATTTTCGCTTCTCCGTTAAATATATTGATGGGGAAAAGGGTGGCGGATAAAACCACCACAGTTTGTGGGCAGTGTGGCACGAGGAAGCCGTATGAGCCTGGCAGCACGTCGGGCATGGCTGCTCATTTAAAACGACAACACCCTGGTGTGACAGGAGCTAAGACGAAGGCTGTGCAACAACCGCTTATATTCGTGGCATTAACCCTTTCCTGTCCAATCTGACTGGGCTAAAGCTATTGGGGTGTTTATAGCTGCAGACATATTCCGTTATGGAAAGTGTAGACATCTTCGTCTTTTTGAACAAACAAAAAAAAAAGCTCACGTCTGCTTTGCTTTCTTTCTTTTTGTGATTATGTGGACAGTTTGATTTTATTTTATTTTAAGTAAGAAGCAATAATACCTTAAACTGCATTTTAAAGTTGATTTGATGGTGTCCACATTAAAGGAAATAATTATGCCCTATATTTTTGTTATATAATTG
Organism: Clupeocharax schoutedeni; assembly: GCA_037974565.1. Taxonomy (NCBI): domain Eukaryota; kingdom Metazoa; phylum Chordata; class Actinopteri; order Characiformes; family Alestidae; genus Clupeocharax; species Clupeocharax schoutedeni. The sequence goes on from JBBPDH010018876.1 coordinate 8,495, forward strand.
CGTGGAATGAGTCTTGAGTTGAATGTTTTTAATGGGCAAAAAATACTGGAAAGTTTAATTTGTCTTGTATTTTTTTCTTTTTTTGCTGATCCGAAAACTGATCTGATCCATGACTTATAACCATGATCCAATCCGAACCGTGAATTTTTTGATCCGTAGCACCACTACCGTTATTGGGCTGCATTGGTTTGCAAAAGAAGCTTCTTACGGCAATTATTGTAATTCGATTCAATTCAATTCAATTTTATTTATATAGCGCTTTTAACAATGGTCATTGTCACAAAGCAGCTTTACAAAATGAAATAAATGTGAAGTAAATATGTGTGTGTGATGGACACAGGACAGAGTGGATGTGTTTCAGTGGCCAGGAAACCCGATTCTGATTCTGATACTGAATAAAGGCCAAGATTTTTGAGTAAAAACCCCAGAAAGTTGGGTTGGGTTCATTGTTGTTATGGTCTGTTGTACAGTTGTGTGTTTATTAGAAGTCATTTGGCTGTGCGTCATGAAATTATTTTATGATGCACTGAAGCATTGTGACTGAATGAAGCCGTTCCGAATTAGAGCTTTTCTTCTTATCCGATCAGGGAAAGACCTTATTAATGCTTTACAGGCCTGACGGCACGTGCGTTTTGCTGCATGCTAATGGTCATCCATTAAGCTTACAGTGTTTTTTTCCATTAGCATTGTGTTTTTACCCTGAGGACATGTGTACACCCACACACACACAATGGATGCATTGAAATGTGCATAATTTCCATATGAATAAAATATATTACATTAACTCAATTACTAACAGTAATGTGTATTGGTGTAGTGTTTTAGTAATATAAAATAAATCTTTGCCTTTATTTATTCATGTAAAATAATTGCATATTTTCCCCCCATATGTATACAACCACTCATATAAGTATTTAATGATGCACTTTCATGTCCAACGTGATATTTGATTCTAAATTATTCTAAATTAAAAAATTCTAAATGAAAGCTACCGAGCCTAGATTTTGGATTCGATTTGTGTATTAGTTGTCAAATAGAGCACAAATAGCTCCAAAAACATAAAGACGTACAAGTCATAAACACATTTTAAGTTATCAAATAAGCCCTTTAGCATCTGTGCCCACTTTACTCCGAGAGGACGCACATGGATGCTAAGTACTAGCCATAGACTTTAGTTTCCATGAAAGAAGGCAATTTAGAGACCCTTAAAATAGAAGCCTTGGCAATAAATTTTTTAACTCCCATACACTGTTTTGAAGCCCCCTTTTCACATTTGTCTATACTTTACTGACATTATTACATGTTTAATGGGCACATAACCACCATTTTCTTATATTTTATCCTCTGAGATGTACTTATGCCATTTACATTATTGTTTTTCAACGAAAACAATCATAAAACCAAAAGACCTGGTATAAGATCATTTTCCAACCTCCCTTTATGTTGAGTATTGCTCTTCATTCAAGTCTCTATAACTAAAGTCTCTATAGCTAAATTGCTGTAGGCCAAATAGGTGGATCTATGGAAATGCATTGATTTTTGTGACATCACAAAAGCTACAAAGTCAGAATAGGCTGAGGATTACATTTTGAAACTTTACAAGCGTTTGCATGATTCAGTTAACTAATTTATTTAAAAAATAAAAAAAAAAACAAAGAAAATTTGGTTCTCCATGAAATGATGCTGGTGACCACCAACTGGTGGCACAGTTGTTATGGATCAGCCCCTGGGTTTAAATCCCAAGTAGTGTGTACCTTGAGCAAGGTACACACTACAGCCCACTACTTCACTTTGTGAATGGGTTAAATTCAGAGAACTATTTTGTGCGGTTCCCACTGTTTGCTGTGATGTGGTGTGTTCATGGACAATTTACACTCTTACACTTTAATACACACTAGTAGAATCAAGACTCATAATCAAATCGGATCTTTGTAAGATCAGAGATTTAGTCTTTTCAGGTGCCTCTGAAAATGTGCTTCATTGTTCTGGGCTTAGTGTGGAATGTATTTGATTTCTCTTTGTTCTCTCCATCACTGTTCAAAATTACTCCTATATCTGAGGTCTGACCTAAACGGGCAGTTATTTCCTCTTTTTAAATAGCCTTCACTCTTGCTTTATTGCCGTGACCACATTCTTACACACACACACACACACACACACAAAGTTATTTAGCATGGAAGTATGAGTGTCTGTTTGAACAAAGCACTCTCTTCTGAGACTGATCTTGATAAGGTTTTATGTGGCTGATATCCAAGATTTCGTAAAAGCAGCCGGCATATACATGCATGACTACACACACATACACACACACACTCACACACACACACACACACACACACACACACACACACACACACACACACACACACACACACACA
>JBBPDH010018896.1:0-23639 GCA_037974565.1 Clupeocharax schoutedeni
ATAGTATATATAGTAGTGTTGAGTTAGTGATAAAACATTTCCACATTACACATTACAACAAATACAAACAACATTAATACAGTAAATGGTGGTTATACAGTAAAGTGTTTGCTTAACCATTCCCAGACCTCATTCCTCATGGAAGCCTTGTTTTACCTGATTTGGCTCAGGTAGTGGCATAGTGGGTAGGATACTTGCCTCTAGACTGAGAGATCATGGGCTTGAATACAACCACCACTGGGTTCCTGAACAAGATCCTTAACCCCAAGTTGCTCCAGGGAGACTGTCCTCTGTAGTTAGGGAACAGGAGTTGCTGTGGATAAAAGTGTCTGGTAAATGTAAATACTTTAGAAGATTAAATTAGGTGTGTTGATTATGGAGCAACCTGGATCCAAACTTTTAGAAAAAAGAAATCTTGATACTTTCTACTGCTTGCTTGTTTGTTTGCTTTTATTCTAACATTCAGCTGTGTTTTTGCTGTAAGAAAGAAGCCCACTGCTGATATAAAAGACTTCAAATAAATTAAGAAAAAATTCTCAGAAAAAATCCACTGAAGTGGGAGGGGCTGGGGGGGGGGGTTACTGTACATTTAATTATAGACCTGTAGACCTGCTTTACCCCTTCAGACCCTGTGTCCACTGAAATGGATATGACATGTTTTAATCTAAACCAATACAAATGTGTGATTTCTCGATTTAAAGAAAAACTGCTAGGTAACTGATTGGTCCTTAATTATCCAATTACAATGAAATTAAGACTAGTTGCTTGACTAGTTGCTTGAGAGGGTGTACAAGACCACTGAGAAACTGAAAATAAGAACAAATGTTGTACAAATAATTTCCCAATATACATTTTATAACTGACTAGCTAATTTAAAACTGTCCCACATTAGGCTAATCATACTGTAATAACGAAATTAGTTACAAAAATAAATTTGGAATATTTACACAACATTTTATACTATTTCTTGATTAATAAACACTTCATAAACACATTCAAATGAAAAATAGCATTTTTGAAAAATGTATACTCTTAAGATTTTGACCTCTGGGTGGTCCTCAATCAATGTACTTCCTGTTTGATGATTGCTCTGCCCTGATTAATGGACTGTACAGATATTAGGTCATGTGACTTTGATCACAGGGATTCGGCGCCCAGTATGCCCGTTTTAACGCCATATGGTTCTAAACGCGAACTCTGACCGTTAGAGTCGATACAAAAACGAGCTAAAACTACAAGCTTTGTTCGGCTTTTCTTTAACACACCCATTTTCTGACAGATCCCGCATCTGCCCTACATCATAATACCAACATGATTGCTATATATGGTGTCCATTGTAATGGACTTGGGAAAAAAATATCTAAAAAATATGACTCTTTTATTGGAGAACAGTAAATATCCGCCGGGCAAAGCAATTTTCAGTAAGCACAAAAAATCGGATCTGAAAGGGTTAAATAAGTGAACGGCTGTGGTTCCTACAAAACTACAAGTCCCAGGTTCCGGATGTGACGTTTTTTTCGCGGGAAACCGAGCGAGTGGATTCGGCGTTGTTTAGGTCTCTACTTAAAAAAAAAGTAAGTACACTAAACTTGCTCTGATATGATTTTAGTAAGAATGTAGTCACTGGTTAAAACTGAATGTTACAATCGATAACTTTTTCGTTCATTTCTTAACCACAGCGAGATATTAAAACATAGACCACCAGCTCAAATTAATTTTGCGATGAAATTCCAACTTAAAAGTTACAGTTTTGTTTCGAGCAAATAACTGTTATGTTACCACGAAACAACAAGGACATTCTAGTTAGAGCAGAAGTGCAGCGGCCGTTGAAGATGTTATATTAAAGACGGTCTGCCTCTCTCTACAGAAGATGCTGTCTGGACTGCAGAGTCGTGGATATCCTGAAGGCAAAGTGAGCACTGTGACAGAGAAGCTACCCTGCAGAGAGGGCCAGGTGGGAACACTTCTGGCTTTCATGGGCGAGGTATGACTGATTCTTCTTTTCATTGAGTGTGGCTGCATTTATATAGACATGTATAACCATTGTATTGGTTATTTAAAGGCTGGTAGATTGTCCTGAAGCCAATAACGTTTAAATATAAGCAAGTAACTTTTTTTTTTAGGTTTTGCACCTGTGTTTAGGTTTTAGATGTCCTCTCAAATGGTGTCCAGGCCAAAATGTGCACATTTTTTTCAAGTGACTTTTTTACATTGCATAATCTTTCTACACTACTGAAATAATTTGATTTGAAAAAAAATTGAATTGACTGAAGTTTTTTTCTTTTGCTCCCAGTTCAGAAAAAAAGTATCAATAATAAAAAAGCAGTGCATCTGATCTCTGTTTTTATCAGGTGATATTGCAAGACATGTGCTTGGCTAACCTTTTACAGCTGCCAGCTGTGTTGGTCTGCTGTCTTCATTAAACTCAAAGTGTTTAAAACTGTTTAAATGAAGGCACTCAAATGCTTTCTGCTTTATCCAGTAAAGTATTTTGGAGTTGATAAAAAGGCATTGCATGATTTGTTCAGCTGATCACCTGTTTAGACCCTTAGTTTGTTGTGCTCATGTCAGTTTTATCTCCTACAGCCTGCACAGTACTGCTATCCTTCAGTCTTCATCTACGGCCACCGAGCCACAGGGAAAAGTCATGTTGTGCTTACACTCCTGAAAGAACTGGAGGTGCGAGCCATACACAGAACAGTACATATTAATCCTACCCTCCCTCTGCCAAGAGATGGTAAATGTGTAAACTCTTGTGTGTGTGCTCCTCTGTAGGTTCCTCATGCAGCAGTGAGCTGTGTGGAGTGTGTTTCTACAGGGCTGCTTTTTGAGAAGGTGTTGTTGGCTTTGTTTGGTGCTGATGTGACTACTCTCCTCCCTCGCTCTCCTTCGCTCTCTGACTTTGTGCGGATCTACAGACAAGCCTGCACTCAGGAACCAATCACACAAACACAATACATAGTGAGTGTTTGTTTTTACAATTTTCGCTGCCCTACAGTCTACTTTAGCACCAAACAAGCATTTTGCCCACCACAAGGTCATCCTCTCCTAGGACAATTGTGCTCTGTTGGACTACCAGCGGCGCTAGTGATCAAGTTTGCAATATCCCGGTGATGGGCCTACTACTTATCATGCCAAACTAAATTTACATTTACGGCGATTTAGCCGACAGTTTTATCCAGAGTGACTTCCAGTCCCTAACTACTGGGGGTAGTCCCTGAAGCAACTTGGAATTAGGGGTCTTGCTTAGGAACCCAGTGGTGCTATCTGTCAGTGGACAAAAACTGAGGCAAAATTCAGGCTTCAGGATAGCTGCGACTAACCTGTACTTAAAGAACCCTGTGTTCAGGCTTTCAGAGACCACTGAGGTTCGGTATCCTGTACAATCGTATAAGTGGTCAAGTGCTTATAAGTGTCTATATCTGCCTGTGTCATGTATTTCTGTATGAAATATGGTGCACAAATTCGAACATGACATTATAACATAACATTCCTACAGAGGTCTGCATCCCTTTGAAACCCAAGAGACTAGTCATTACTTCAGCTTACACTTTGCCCATTATACCACATATATGCACCATAGATCATCACATTAGAGAGTGTTCATGTCATTTTAAGGGTCTCTAGGTCATGGGAACTCAGAACATATCACTTGATTTAACTGTTTTCTAATGTATATTTAAAAATTTGTGTCTAAGTTGTTAGTTTGTTCATAGTTGAGAAGTTTTAATTGTATAAGATATAAATGGAAAGTATAAATCTTCTGGGTTTATTTTTTTTAAGGTTCTGGAAAGGGCGGAGCTCCTTAGAGATATGGAAGCCAATCTGCTGCCCGGCCTTCTGCGCCTACAGGAACTGGTACTGGCCCAGCTTTTTATTCTGTTCAATATTATCTGGAGTGACCCCTGTTATCAGAGACTGTTATTCTCCAGTTCCTAACACACCAGAGCCACGTAATCGGAGTAAACTCCTTTATTGCCTAGATCAATTCTGGCTAGGTGCTTATTTTATTGTTAATAATGTGGATTGTCTGGGGTCTGCCCATGTGTGTAATAGTATTCAGAATTGGTTTTGTGTAACTGCATGGTCAAAATACACAGTAAAAAATTTCGAATGTCTTTGTCCAGCAATTTTAATTTTTTTGTCACACCTATTCTGTGGATAGTATTTTAACGCTAGTCAGCCGCAGAGTAATCCAGAGTAAATAAGCTCAGCGCATTTAGCTTGAACTTATTTAAGAAAACCCTGACCTTTTTAAATGTAGTTTCTGCGTCCAAGTATTGATCAGATTTTAATCCCTTGTACAATATTTACATTTTTATTTTAAATTAAAAACATTGAACATTATTGACTTTTTTTTTTGATGAAATCAGGCATTTCTAAAAAACATTTTAAGGCATTAACTAACTGTTTTACGCCTTCTCTGCTAAAATGTATTTCAGCTTAAATTTTTGTAAGTTAAACTTTTTATTATATTTTCTATTTTTTCAGGACCTAGTGTTATATCTTTTAGTGTCACTTTGCAGTTTCATATTCTTCTAGCATGTGACATCAAGCTTCTTTCTCTCTTCTTTTTCACCTCTTCCTGCCTGCTTTCCTACAATAGAATACTTTTGAAAAAAAATTAAGTGGATTACATAAATGAATGAGTGGAGTGTGAGGTTTGCACATACACTAACTTTTTTGTTTTTCATATACTGTATGGAAATTGCTGGACTGGGTTTGTGTGATCTGGCCTCTGTTGACTTCGGTTTTGTCCGGCAGGTAGATGATAATGTGACCGTGATCTTGCTCAGTGAAATTGTGTGGGACAAGTTTCGACCCAACACTGGGTGCTTCGAGCCTCTGTTGTTGCATTTCCCTGATTACACGAAAGGTAGTACAGTAACTACCTCCCTGGACTTCATCCATGTATTGTTATACTTATTTTGATGTACAATTATTTAGAATTAACGAAGAAAAATTCTAAATTCAGACGCAATGCATTTCTATGGAAGTGAAATTACCAGTGATATGTATGTAAATAGAATTATATAACAAGTGTTTCTGCTTTTTCCCATCTTTGGTTACAAAACAAGGCAGCAGGGACTTCTTCAAAGAAACAAACTTATCAAGGAAGGAAGTGTAACGGTAATACTCTGTACTGCGACAATGAAATGTAGTCCCTGCTGCCAGTGAGCAGACATTCTTGTTTGCCTGCAAGTTCTGCCTTAATGGTCTTATGATGTCAAATAATTAGAATATTATGCAAAACGATATTCCTCAGACCCTTCCCTGTATTTCACAGAAGCGTTTTTAATTGTAATTTGGAGTTTATGTTCTTGAGTTGATGTAAACATATTTTGCATAATGTTTTGCAAGTTAAATTTGTATAATGCTGTACTGAACAGTTTGTGTTTAATTTTTGTCTCAGCGGAGCTCCTACAGATCCTTTCACTGGACAGTAACCCTTCCTACTCTCCAGAACTTTATTCATCTTTCATCAACATCATGCTTGGGGTCTTTTACTCCGTCTGCAGAGACCTGAGAGAGCTGCGGCACCTGGTAAAGCAATCCACACACATGCACCTTTTTTTTTTTTTAATCCAAGTGACTTGAAGAATTTTTATTTTATAGGTTGTTCAACCTATAAAAATGGTGGTCTGCAAGTACATTGGCATTTTGGTGATTAACGTATCTTAATTTCTAATCATTTTTAATTTAAAAAAATGATTTGAACGAAGAGGTAGCACCTGTAGATTGTCCTTGAGAGTCTTGCAGCTGAAACTATAAACCATCAGTAGGTTAGTCTTATTGGCTATAGTATTCCAAAACTAAATATAATATTGTAGTAGTTAATAAAAACATTGTGTAATTCTGACCTGTATGACTGTAATCCTTAATCTTAAACATCAGACAGCAGTTCTGAATTGTAAAGAGTCCTTGCAGAGGATCTCCTCATGTAGACTCTACTGCCACCACTTACCCAAAATTTTGGAGTGAAGTGGCTTAGAGAAGTCGGTCAGATGTAGGGTAAAATTCATTTGTTTGATAAATTGACAGTACTTACAATCAGAACTGGGCCATTATAAGACAAGTAAATGATCTATTTAATAAGAAACAGATCAATAAGAACTTTGTTTATGCACAGCTTTTACATTGCACTGGCCTATAGCCAGTAAAACGCATGCTCCTAAACCTAATGGTCTTAAGGTCTCTTCCCTAACAGGCTGCACTTAATTTCTCCAAATTTTGTGAGCCGCTGGAGAAAAGAGAAGGTAAAATACTCAACATTTTGTATTTGTGCTTTGGATTTATTTGTATTTTGTTGCATCTGTATGTGATGGCATATTTTAGCGTGGAATCTCAAATATGCCAACATAGTTATCAAGTGTTGTGTGGAACTGGTTGAGCACATTAAACTAAATAATTGAACATGGGAGAAGATTAAAATGTATGTCTTCACTATTTAAAATGGACCACTAGACCTGCATGTGTAATCATTTAGTGACCCATGGACCATTATTTCTACTTTGATAATGCTCTTGCTAGTTGTCTGGCATAGACTGAATTGCTGATATTGCTGGTTTCATCTTTCATCGTGTTTTACTTAATGACACTGTAAATACTGGGACAAACTAATTCAATCTGGAGATAACTTTTGTGAGTAGACACCAGTGGAATTAGCTTTTTAAAAAAAGCTGTTTGAATGAGAGGGTTACAGTGCATGAGCAGCTGGGCTTCAGCCTGTACTATTATGGTTCAAAGGGGTCAAGCTAGCAAAATGCATAGTAAACTGCATTAAAATATTTCTTTATATAACCGTATATGTTGACTTTAGTAGCTAAATAACTAGATAACGTATGAAATGTATGAAAATTAAGAACTTACTGTTTCAGAAAAACATTATTGCTTAATTTCTGCGATTGTTAGTTTGGCTGCAGTATTTCCTGCTCTGTAATTGAGATGGAACTTCCTAATGTCTTTTAGCCAAAGAGAGTGACACACACAAACTGTGGAGGAACATCGAGCCTCACCTGAAGAAAGCCATGCAGACTGTGTACCTGAGAGAGGTGTCCAGGTTTGTAGCACATTATTGTTATTCACATCATTTAAGCATTTTTTACTCAACACCTTAAACCTTTTCATTTTAATGAGTTGAATGCAGTCATTGTGTTTTTATTCAAGTTTAACCATGTTTAAGACTCTTGTTGATTTGTTTTATACTGTCAGTGTTCAATGGGAGCAGCAGCAGCAGCAGCAGATGGACGAGAAGGAGGTCACAGCTCTTAGAGGTATGCACATACACACAGAAGGAGACTGTGTAGTATGGTCCCAGTTCAGTGTTCCAGACCCTCACACACTCAGGCCATCTGCTGTTGTTTTACAGCCTGCTTTAGGATTCCCCCCATGTGTAAAAACTAAGGGTGCCAACACTACACATACAGTCAAATGCCCCATCTCTCCAATCGACCAAGCAGAGAAAAATCAATACTACGCTACCAGACAAGTTTGGACACATCTTCCCATTCAGCGATTTCCTTTGTTTTTTATTTTTGGCTTCATTGTCGGTTAATATTGAAAATGTAGATTCTCTCATGAACGCTTTGCACACTATTTTTATTTTTTGTAATTTTTCAATCATATCCATGAGGAATCAACCTGAAATGGTGTTTGAGTTCATTAGAGGAATTTCTTGCCACCTTAATGTGTTTGGGATCATCAGATAGTCGGGTTGGTGTCCAGTTATTGATCCTATTCTACTATGGTTCTACTCCACGTTATGGTAAAAAAAGTCCATAATTAACATATTACAAAATATATTCTGGTTTGTTTAACTCTTTGTTTACTGCGTAATTCCATGTGTTCCTTCATCATGTTTTTCAGTATTAATATACAATGTAGAAAATAATCAAAACAAAGAAAAAACTGAATGAGACATTTGACTAGTAGCGTATGTTGTATCAGTATTTTGGATAAAACAGTAGTATTAGTGCCATGTGTTTTCCTCGCTTTTTTCTTTTCATTTCTATTAGTAGACTGCATAGGATTGTGGAAAGTCTAGTGATTGTTACCCCTCTGTTTTAGATCATATGAGGGATTTTAACATTTGTCTGGAGCACAGTGGTTTATGCCACCTTTGTTTATTTGCTATACTGTCAGAAGATACACTTCAGACATTTTAATGAAGCACATTTTTCATAAACTTTGATTGTCATTTATGTCCATGCATTAAGATTAATTTCAAGACAAATGACATGAATTGCATGCTTATGAAACACAGGAAGATATTTTTTAATCCCCACAGGGTGTTCATTTCCTAGCCAGTGAAGTGTGTACATGTATATCACTCAAGTCTGTTGAAAAGGCACCCCAGATGGCTCATGGAGCAGCTTGAAAGATTTTGACTGAGCATGTCCAAATTTGAGTATATATTGAATTTCAGTTCAATATGATTTTGCAGTATGTATAATTTTATATCTGCAGTATGAATCAATATTAATCTGCAGTGTGGTGTAATTTCTAGTCTGGCAGTTAAAATAATGGAGTAAATTTAATCCAGTGTGAATCTGCAGGGTGTGAAGTGTTTGCTGAAGACCATTCACTCCGATTATTACTGTCAGGCTAAAAAATCTGCAATCAGTTTTAAACGGAGCTCTCTAAGTAGAGTACGGTTTCAGTTCATCGCAAGCTAATGCACTAACGAAACCTAGTGCTTGCCTGATCCACTGTCCCTGCTGAGCTCCACAGATCAGCTGTATCCTTTGTCAGTGGAAAACTACTGTAATCATTAACTATTATATTGCTTGCTAATCATACTCTACTGTTAACAATGAAGATGACACACTTTTATTAAAACATTAAGCCACTTGAGGTAGTTTATCACAAGAGTGTGTCCTTTTAATTTAGGTTGTTCTTTTAGGATTTGGGTGGGGGTGTGTGTAATTTGATGTCTCCTTCTCACTCCCTGTGTGTGCAGGTCTGTCAGCTCATGCTCATGTGGAGTTGCCGTATTACTCCAAGTTCCTGCTCATAGCAGCTTACCTGGCCTCATATAACCCGGCCCGGACAGACCGCAGGTTCTTCCTCAAGGTCTGCATTGTACTTTTCTTTTTTTACCTTCAACAGACTTGTTTTCATGTTCAACTGATTATTCATACTAGTTACTCAAAGATACTGTGGTGTTTTTCAACTTCGTTTCATTCTGTTGTATTTATACTACAGCTGCCATTGGCCAATTTCCTCAGGAAAACATAAAATATTGATGTCAATCTACAGATGTCACACAAATACTGGTCTTTTAATGGTTGAAGATTTTCATATTATGTACATTATTCATGTAGTATTGTAAGTAAGAGATATTAAAGCTTATATTCATAACTGTAGGTGATATAGATCCATGCCTGCATAAATACAGTAATCCCCCAGTTTTACGTGGGTCAGGAGTTGCGGATTCAGTCACACGCTGATTTTTAAAAATTATTATTTAAATAATTTTTTTAAAGAACCAAACTCACTGTTTTATGTGGAAATCCCTACCCTCACTATACGCGAGTGCTCTTGGAACACAACTGTACTTGTAGGACTCGGTGGTGTATTATCTGTTAAGAGTCTGTTCCCCACTGCTCTTATGGTTGGGGCAATAATGAATGTTTTACTGTCTTAACAGCATCATGGGAAAATGAAGAAAACCAATTTCTTGAAGAAACATGAAAAAGTAAGCCACTGATCATTTCATGAGCATCAGGTGTCATTACCTTCATTAGACCTTTTAAAGCAAATTCAGGTAATTTCCAAAAGAATTGCATAATTAAATGCTTAAGATGTAAACGGCATTATTCAGAGTGGATTGATGTGAAATGGTTCATTGTAGAGATATCTTTCACAGTGGTGGCGAGATATTAAGTTACTTTAGTTTTGAGTTTAGCTAACATTTTTAAAAAAATGTTTATTCATGACAGCCCTCTTTTTTTTATTTCTCACTCCTTTAACATTTGTCAGCATTACATGCAAAATCTCTCTCGCTCTCTCTCTTCCTACTTTTCTCTCTAGACTAGTAACCATCTGTTAGGACCAAAGCCATTTCCTTTGGACAGACTGTTGGCGATCTTCTACAGTGTGGTGGACAGTCGAGTGGCGCCAACAGCCAGCGTCTTTTCCCAGGTAATTATAACTCATTAAAATCTGTCGAGCTTGGGTGACATAATGTCATGCAGTGCTATTAATTCTGATTTAATTTTGTCAAAGCAATTCGACTTTATTTAAATAGAGTATGTCAGTAATAACATGGCGTGCGTGGCAGTAGGTGGCAGTGTTTTGTCATCATAAAATGTAAATGAGGTATTGTTCATTGTTCTGGCATAATTGGCCTCTAATAATGCTAGTTGGGTAAGACAGCAAGGCATTCACAGTAGGTATAGAGAGTAGTCACAGAGTAGTCATAGACGCTGAAAAATGTTATGGTAGATGCTGAGTAATTTATTTCATTGTGATAGATTGTTTATATTTTCAGTCTTATGTTTAATTTATTAAACTGACAGTTTGACTTTTGTCTTTTGATCAGTTGTTGGGTCATTTGGCTATGCACAACCGTAGATCTAAACAGTCACCTCACCTACCTGTTTTGTCTTGCAGATTTCTTCTCTAGTTACCCTTCAGCTCCTAAGTCAGGTTGGACATGATGACCAACTGGACTCGCCTAAGTACAAGTGTGCTGTTTCCCTAGATTTCATTCTTGCAATCTCCAGGTATGTTTGTGTAAAGAGAGACAATTAATGCAAAAATATGAAAATGGGCTCCAAAAGCAGGAGTTCATTTCACAATAGTCCAATAATTGTGAAAAAATCCGTCTTTTTACTTGGTGACACAATCATTGTATAATCAGAATATAATTTGATCTCCAGCCATGCCATTCATGTTTAAGATGACCCTGACCCTCCCTGTCACACTCCGTAATGCTGCTCAATGACCCCTGCTTGCCTTTATAAAACTGGGAGTTGGCAATCTCCTCTAAGTGACTTGAAAAGATGCAGTGACTGACCTTCAGATGGAGTACATACAAGCCTTACCTTCACAGATTATTTGTGCCATATGATGGGGGTGCTAGGGTATGGTGTCTGTTATTAAACTGGGAAGAGAACTGGACTTAAAAAAAAAAAAAAACATATTCCTGTTTTAGAAAGAATACAAAACAAGTATTTGTGGTATTTGGTGGCATTTAAGGAGAGAAAATGTTAATTATGAAATAGAATTTTTACCTTTTTGTGATGCAAGTAAACAAAATATTTCATGAACCCTATCCTGGCACTCCCCAAGACCGATTAAACGGCCTTCTCTTCACCATCATGTGTGTGTGCTGTATTTTTGGTATATGTACAAAGTTTAATTCCGACTTTTCTTTTTTTCCCCCTCTGTTAGGACTGTGAGCTTTGACATTGTGAGGTATCTGTATGACTTTCTGTGAAGCCCTGTTTATCTAAGTGAGAAACTGGCATCTGACTAGACAGTGCTTTTGGGACCAGTGAGCTGACCGGAGAATGGACTCTGTGTTGGACTCTCATTGGCCCACATGGGAGACATGGAATGGAATTGATGTTCAATGAATGTGCAGGAAAAAAAATCTCCTTGCCTACATCCAAAGTTGCTTAATGTTTGATTCCCTAACTTCCATTTCCACTCATTTCCACTCTTGTTAGTCATAGAAGTGATGTTCAGGTTTGAATTTTAATGATGCAGTTTCTTTCTATAATTTGTCTTTTGGTAACAGCTAATGTTTAGACATGTTTTTGCTTGTAGCTGTTCTAAGAAGCAAAAGACTATGTAAACTTAAAGATTTATTTAAATGGGTAAATATTTATAATTACATTATAGATTTGTCAATTGGAAGTTAAAAGGATGAGTCAGTAGAGAGATTTTTTTCATTCGGAATGAGAATTTGGACTGAAAGTATTTGAAAACGGAAGGCATACTACTGTGTAGTAATGGTAGGAGACTATTCACTGTGGTGTAATAATGACCACCTTGCCTGTTTTAATACATAAATAAATAAATAAATAAAGCATTTTCATTTTCTGACTAAAGGGGTATTGTTGTTTTTTTTACTGCAAGAAACTTTGCTGCGCTTGTTTAAAGATGGCAGTAAATCACTGGGTCAGAACATGATTGCGGGGGATGTTCCATCTGAATGTAGTTGAGCAAACCTTAGACACCAAATATGTTTAGCTGCCTTGGGTATGGGAGAAAAGTGTGTGATTAAATTGTTGAATTATTGCTTGAAATGATTCCCTGGGGAAATGATGCCTCTGAAGTAAGATGCTTGCAGGACTTACCGTAATCATCAATGAGAGTTTAAAGCAGTTCATGTTTTTCTTTACCACACCTGCTTTGTTTACAAAGGAATGAGTTGGGGGAGTCAGGGAATACTCACGTAGCCCCCAGGGCCTTAGTCATCACCATGTGTTAGGGGTTCATTAGTATTGATTCAAATGAACTTGTTTTCTTCACTTTTCTACAGCCTGTTTTGTCTATCCCCTCAGCTCCTGAGAGGCCGTTTTGGCGTGAGTGTTGTTTGATTCATGTGTCTTCATGATCATTTAAAATGGTTGTCATAGAAACAGGGAGGGAAAAGCTAAAAAGGGTTTTGACTCATCTTTTCTCACATGCGGGTATATTGTGTGAATCATTTGATCAGAGCATCAGTAAACAGGCATAAGCATGAAAAGACCCTTTTAGGTTGGGCAGTTATTTATTGAGAGAAATCCTGTGCATATTTCAGGTGTTTGGGTTTTATTTTAGAAATAATAAGCATAAGCAGGTCAAACAACAAACTGAAATGTCCTGTAGTCCTATTACAGAAGGCACAGAATATATCGTGACTAGCTTTGCTCTGCTGAATGGGCACAGGAGATATAATAAAAAAACAATTCTTAAAATGCAAAACATTTATATACAGCAGTTTATGAAACTATGTTTATGAAAGTGCAGACTGTTTCTACAGTATGATGTTTTTGCATCATTGCTTTTAAGCTACCTTTACAAAAGTAAACATTATTGACCTGAGCCTGGTTTTTATTATATACAGAGTTAACTCAAGACATTTGTGTAGTCAACAAATCGAATCAAGTTTGCGGACTCTTCCCTTAAAACCTTAGCATTTGCCTTTGCTGACAGGTGATTTTCTGGGAATCAGTCAGTAAAAAGTAAAAATGAGGTCCATTGCTTTTGTATGCAGCAAATACACTGATCAGCCAAAACAGCAAAACCTCTTGACTTCTGCTGTTTGGATCCCCCTCATTCTACTAAACAGTTCTGACCCAACGAGGAATGGGCCCGCACAAGATGTGCTGTGTAATCCATTAGGATTCCTTAGGACCTGTAAGTTGGTGGGGTTTCAGAATAGTTTGTCCAGGATATCCCACAGACGCTTGATCATATTGAGAGTTTGATACGTGACCAAGTCACTGACTGTCCTTCCTTGGACACTATGTTGGTACTAACCACTGCACACCGGGAACCCCCTAAAAACCTGCTTCTTTGGGCACGCTCTTGTTCGCTTGTTCTATGAAATATGACACACATATCCTTATGCTTGTCCCTGCTTCCAACACATCAACTTCACCCGTCAGTGGTTTTAATGTTAGAGCTGATCGGTGTGATCGTCTCCCAGCCTCACCTGCTATCTTTCCATTTCTTTCTCAGAAACAAATCATCAAGAATTAAATCCTGGGTTTCGTTGCTTTGTGCATGGCACACTATTATTACTAGTATTGAGTTTTACACTGTATATTGTATATTACACATTGTATATTGCTTATACAAAACAATGAAAATTATTTTTTGTAAGCGTTGTAACCTAGGCAACAGTTAAATGACTGCTGCTCTTGACCTTTGCGTCAGTTCATTCAGAGAATTAACACCTAGACAACAATAAACCATTGTTGCTGTTTTGAGCTAGTTCACTCTGAGAGATGCAGTCTACGTGTAGAGAAATGTTTTGGTCCGAGAGAAAGTGTTAATCTTTTATATGCTGTGCCTGCGATTGTGGATCATGGCGACAATGTGAGTGAGGTCCAAACTCTTCACCATTACTTCCATAAATTCATCATCAGTGCGTGCTCCTTCTACAAACTCCTCCAGAGACAACTCGCCTGTTGGATACAAAGAGTGTCAAAAGCCCCATATGATACTAATGAAAATTCTATGTATATAAAATGCTCTGTTTTCAGATACTTTGAGGCTGTATTTTTTTTCAACATTTTGGAAATATATAAAAGAAAAAATATATAAATACATTTACTGTCAAATTGTATCATTTTAATAATGCTTTTACAAGTTAGCTCATCTTCAAACAAAAGAGTTGAACTGAACTTCATTTCTTTGGATAGGCAAAAAGAGATTATTTGTTAACCTTTTTAGTGAAACTCGTATTATACAAGTGACAGTAAAATATATTTAAAAATAAAAACTATATTTGACTTGATCACTTGAGGTTAGTACTAGTACAATGGTTGGGTTTAGGTCTTTTTTTTCTAGTGATAATTATTTAGAGAAGTGGTTCTTCTCTGGCATTGGTCAAAGGACCCTGTATGGCACCTGTTTTAAGACTATGGCACTCTTTGCCATAAATGATAAATGAGTTACACTCACCATCTCCATTAACATCTATCTTGTCAAAAACACGGTTTGTGAATTCTTCTGCACTCAGCTCCTGTGCGTCGCTCCCATTGATGGCACGGATAGCCTGGGAAAGAAACAAAGTTTATTTTACTGGATGACAAACAATCTATCATACATTGTCAACCTAATCTGTACCTTATATGTATCCACTTTAAAGGCCTATATTCTGTGTTCTTAAAGTCTTTAAATCTCTTTATGCTTGTTATATCACAGTCATGATGAATTTTAAATGGCCTGCTTTTACATTTTACATATACAGATCCATACAACCATCACATATTCCATAATATGGTCCCTTTAATCTTTTTCTCATCCTAATTTTAAATGTACTCAAAACCTGATCCTAGTCTGGTACATAACCCTAATCCTAAAACATATATAATGGGAGTTGGAACATCTTTTCTTTAAGATAAGAATCTACAGATGGTAGTGGACTATCTAAATGGACTAAGATTTTCTAGTGGTTATTAATATGCGACATGTTCCATTCGTCAATTCTTTGTTCTTTTCCTACCTTTATGATGTTGAGTAGCTCATGTCGGTCTATGCAGCCGTTGCCGTCAACGTCATACAGTCTGAAGTACCAGCGCAGTTTGTGCTCCATCTTGCCTCTCATCACCAGACTCAAAGCTGCCACATACTCCATAAAGTCTATATAACCATCCTGCACACACAGGAACACACTCATAAAGATCCAACACGGCCTGAAAACAGTTTCATGCTTGTTTAGTAAAAGTGCATGTTTATAGATGACACTGTCATGAAGAGTCAGAAATCACATAATTCACACGGTCTCTTAAATCTGATCAAGTTACAAATGATCGGTGTGATCGTCTCCCAGCCTCACTTGCTATCTTTCCATTTCTTTCTCAGAAACAAATCATCAAGAATTAAATCCTGGGATTCGTTGCTTTGTGCATGGCACACTATTATTACTAGTATTGAGTTTTACACTGTATATTGTATATTACATTATTGTATATTGCTTATATAAAACAATGAAAATTATTTATTGTAATGGCCTAATCCAGTTTGTTTGTTCAGACTGTAGTTTGCTGGCATGTCCACCCTGGTTGTTATAATGTGAGATTATGGGAAAAACAGTCAGCACATGATGCTAAAAGTCAGCTTGACAAGCTAAAAAAGATAATGCCATTAACACTAAGAGCCCAGTTATATCCATGTTACATCCATAAAATGATAAGCACATCACTGACTTTCATACACGTCGCCAAGAACTGCCAGGAAATCTGATCTGACTGGTTGAACTCAGTCCCGAGGTTTGATTTGACACTTCTTACAAATGTGGTTTGAGTCCAGCTTGGGGATAATCAGCATTTTTGTGAATCTGTCATCCTGAAATCAGATCTGAGCTGGCCTTTGCAAACTTACATACAGAGACTGCAGTTGCTACAAGGTGAATTAATTTGAATGAACACATCTGTTCTCGCACGTGAGGAAGGATCAGATGAATAACAGTAACACATTGTTAAGTGCAAACTATTTATGAATCTTTTATCCGGCCTGAGAGCCTTAATCCTAATGTTAATCTCATAATTCACATTTTAGTATGTGTCAGTGTAATTAAAGCTGACAGTGGGTGCCTAATATAGTGCTATAAATAAAGTGCTAGACAGCACGTGAGAAAGAAACGAGTTTATTTCTGATCCTCAGATTAACACAGACATGACTACTGACTATACTGGGAGGAAGATGCGTTGGTTCATTCCTCAGCAGGTTTTCTCGCTGCCTGGTCATTCCGGAATATTCTTCTGTTTTTCAACCTAATCTCTTAGGTACAGTGCAGCATGTAAAATGATTCATTTTCTATAGATTCAGTAGAGAACTCCCAAAAGCTTACGATTTTCTTATAATTAAAGCTAATTTAGAGACAGTGAAGCAGTTGCCAATCGGCTTTGTTTATAATTATTTTAAGTTATTTTTGTGTTGTATTTCTATTGTAATAAACCATATTTGTTGTCTGAAGGTTCTGTCCTTTTAATAGTAGTAGACTGGGAATTAACCCTTTCAGATTAATTTAATTTCAACCAGACATCAATTAATATGAAGTTTGGTGTTGGTTAGTGTTTCATGTTAATGTCAGTTTTGTCAGTGAGAAGATTTACATGTCAAAAGTCCTGGTCAGGAAAAACCAAAAATAACTAGAAAATAACTGAAGGACAGAAATGAACTGTAGGCTATTCCTATTAGATAGTCATTACATTGCATGTTGACACATACTATGCAGATAATTGGGTAGGAACACATATGTTTTTAGTTCTAAGACATCACATATAGCCCATGTATTTTAGATATGAAGTACTGTATCAAATATTTAATTGGAAGGATTGATTTTTTAATGCTAAAACATTACATTACTTTAAATGTATCTTGAATGTATCTATTTCTTCTTGCAAATTAGTTTACTCACCTTGTTCATATCAAAAGTGCGGAACATCTGTTCTATGTAAGCGTTAGCTTCTGGGTCCAGCCCCCGCAGTCCGAAAAACTGCTTGAATTCATGCAGCGTGAGCTGGCCTGATGGACACTCGGTCATGAACTTCTTGTACCACAGGTGCATCTCCACAGCCTGCAGGTCATCCACGGTAGAGCTTGTAGAATTGCCCATTGCTGGAACAGGACGTTGAGTAAAAGTGGTGAGGAAGAGCTGATCTGGTCTGATTTGGAAAGGAAACAGGAAATAACAGGCAGCTCGGAGAACCTATCTGAACTAACAGCACTAACTATCTGAAGCCCAATGGGTGTGCTGTGCAAGCGAGAGACTCGCTTCTCACAGCTGTGCGACACTGGGGCATAGAGTGGACCTGGGGGCCTCGGGTGGCTTTTATAGCCGTGCTTTAGCACCCGGTCTGCTGAAAATCACCTGGAATAATCCTCCACAGACACTGGCTTAGGATGGCCCCTGGAAGGATTGTCTGCTGCTTAATGTGCGAGTTAGACCAGACATGCTGACCATCACAGGCACACTTATTCAGTCACCCAGAACGGAATCACGTTTTGTTGACATGTTTAGTGTATATATTAGAAAAAACACAATTAAGTGCACATTTAAAATGACAGGTGACAGAAAGGTTTTTTTGTATGATGCCATGCAAGAACCATTTTAAAATTCCCTAAAAGCTGTTTCCCAGCCTTGGTCCAAGACAGGCACACTGTTCTTTGATTTTTTTCCCTGTCCTTACACACATGATTCCAGTGAGCAGACCAAAGTCTTGCCTCTGATAAAGTGGGTGCATTTGAGCAGAAAAAACTAAAATGCAGGGCAAGAGCGCTTCCAGAACCAGGGATGGGTATCTATGCCAGGATAGTTTTTAAATGAACCTTTTTTATTTTGTGGATGAGATGAGAACCTGTTTAAAGAAACCCCACATAATGTAACGGTCCATGGAAAAATCCCCAATCGGTTAAGAATCTTATGAGAGGGTTCTTTAAAACATTCTATACAAACGTGGTTCCATTGGGAGTTAAAATGAACATTTGGCATCTTTTTTGTACAATGAAATGCTGAGGAAAGTCTATGTGGCGTCAGGATCTCATCTGTTCCAGCTGTTTGGGCATCCGTAATGATTTTAGAATTATTATTTGGGCAGCTGTGCACACGTGTCATTCTGAACACCTAAACTGAAGCCCAGATTAAATAATGTCCAGCCGATTTATCATATTTATTTTTTATATTACACCTGTCATATGGATCTCACAACTCATAACTGTTCAATATGATGACTCTGTCCTATGTCCTATAGCCTGTGACCTTTAAATTAAACATCTTTAAGAATATGTTCCTTCTTTAAATGGCCTCAGAAACCAAGTAGAAGAGGCTTTCAAAGTAAAGAAACACAAGCCCTTCATACACAGAAGTATTGTAGCATGAAATGCAGCTCTGTGGGACAGTTCCTCTGTTTCAACCCTGCATTTTTGTTGGACGATTTATAAAAACAGCCCTTAAAGCCCAGTTATCTTTAGTGCTTTAGTATTTTATCATTTTAATTTCAGTACAATATAAAACTTGTACTGTATAGATGAGCATTCTACCATTTACCCCTAACCAAAACGAAATCCTGTGTTTATTTATGTATTTACCATTTGGATATTTTTTATCTTTATTATCATTATTACTTCTCTAGTATCAAGTTCTTCAGTATTGATTTAGCTGTTTGAGTAAAAAATAGCCCAACAGCCTGTTTTTCTCTTATTAAGCTAAAGTTGTATGCATTCTAGTGTTGTTGTGGTGTTAAGTGTTATATGATTTGGGTAATGAGATGGAGCCTGTAAGCTTATTATCATTCAACACAATGTGTGTGTTTGTGTATATGTGTATGCGAAGAAGAGACATGCTGACCATCACTCTCCCTGGTCATAGTTAGTCACTTGAGAGGACAGGTGACAGGCTGCACCTGCCTCCTCTTCTGTAAACAAGCAGATGCATGTTTGCATCTCGTTTTTCCATGTTTGTATTTATCGTTTTTCTAATAATTTTTTTTCCTAATCGGGGGTGTAACGTCTCACCCTTTGAATCTGGCCCCCATTTGTTTCCTGAATCACGCTTTGGTTTGCATCATGGTTCAGCTTTAAACTTTAAAGTACATATTTGTTACAATAACAAATGTAAGGTCAATGCAATACATGCAAAACACAAATCGAAAGAATTTTATAGAGGAGAACATTCTTGTGGTTTTAACCCAGAGAGCGGTATGATGTTGCCATATGCACTGGATTATCAATGTTTCTGACATTATTGTTTCTAATAGTGACATTTTCTTTCAGCATTCACATTCAGCAACAACTTCTCTCAGTACATGAGCCAACTGCTCACTAATGTGTGCTTCATAAGTTGTGCCAGGACTTTTTTTTATTTCCAGGAGTATTGGACAGATGTTCAGCTATCTGCCATAATTGGAATGAACAGATGATTTGCTTTTGTTGATCTTTTACACCACATGTGTACTGAAAAATGTAGCTCAAGCATGTTTAACCTTATTTAGAATCTCACGGCTCCATTTAACATACACTGGAATCCTGTAGCACAGGGATATTTAACCTCAATTGGAATCTAACATCTTTAGCATGTTTAACTTCATTGTGAAGCCCTGGCTTCAGCATATTCAAGCTTGAGTTGAATCTACAAATTGAAAGAGTTATGCAGTCTGCACAGGCTCTGGGGGCCAAACTTCAGTTCAGCATTGTCACATTACTACAAACGCTACTTAAGACAGAATGCTATTCATCATTATACATCAATAGTAAAACAGTGTGATATGTTCATTAAATGGGTTTATTTTTGATCTGTTGTCACATTTATAATCTTTCATAGTATACACTGCTATAGTGATCATACAGTAATTGAATATAATGTTTATTCCAAGGGTCTCAATGATGCTGATTTACTCTCGTAAATGCTTTCCTCAACAAAATCACAATAAGTTGTGAAAACCACTGATCGCTGATACGTTTCCCCTGAGTATAATCGTCAGGTTTAAACACAGAGCCAAACTGTATTATTTGCAGTCATGCTCATACATCCCTTTCAAGATTTTTTAAATGCTTCCATTCTTTACCTTTTAAATCCTTCACCAGTGTGAAGTATCATTCGGGGTGTCTGCAGACACTAGACCCGAAAACTTCATTACCAGTCCTCTAAATTACACCATGCATAGACATTCTAAGTTTGCCACTGAAGCCTTTACAATAATAATACAAGTAGCCGTGCTTTCATGTTAGTAACTGCATGTCTTTAGCTTAAAATGCTATAATAAATATTTAGGATTGTCAGAATACATACAATGGACAAGAGTAGAATGCAAAATCTAAAATGTTCCCTATGTTCACAAATAATCATTTCTTCACAAACTTTCTTATACACTGTAGAAAAGGGTTAGTTTTTTAAATTGTGTATCAAATTATAATGTACAGGTTTAGATATAGGTGGTATCATTTTACTTACTAGTAATTTAACACAACAAAATACACATTTGACATTCATCCATTATTTGTTAAAAGTTATATCGCTATATATCACAGTACAGAATTAAAAACATTTATGGCTCAGGAACTTATATGAATGCATGTAGTCATTTTGAGAGAGAGAGAAAGAAAAGAAAAAAAAGTTAAAGTGGTATGCACTAAACCAGCCGATACCACGTCAGTCTGTATGCACACAAACCATGCAGTGCATTCTTTTTAAGCGCCCATATCACAGTAAAATTAATTGCTCTTGGATACAAAAGTATGAACAGAATACTGTTCAGTCCCCCAGTCACTGTTCACAAAACCCACACATATTTTCCATCTGTTTAACTAAATCAACACAATTAGCTGTTGACCTTGCTATTGTGTGACATTTCATGATCAATGGACCAATTGAAATAAATGGGCTACTTGGACAGATATAGGAAGTTATCACAATAAAATTGTGATGTTATGAAAACCAGGAACATTTACATATATTTGTTTCTTCAGTCTATAGCAGTTTAACCCCAACAAGTACACATATATAAGAATTAATATCGGGTACGGACAGTTTTAATATGTGTCAAGTTAAGGCAATCAGTGCATTATCTACTTTAACATCTTTGACAGGTGTGTTCAGATAAAGATGTACTCCAGTAACACAGTGCTGTTCTTGTGGCCTGACATTCAGTGGGTTAAAATACTGATTAAAGAAATGTGTAAATTAACATACTGTTTTTAGATCACAAAAGCAAATTCTATGTCCAGGCAAAAGCAGCTTTGAGCCCATTGAGACTGATAAACATGAGCCTATAATTAAAAAAGACCTTGTGGCATATTACTATATTTTATGACAATTTATAATATACAGATTTAGATATAGATGGTATCATTTAACAGTCACGAATTAGTTTGATGTTGTACATACAAAAAAAGGTTTCTACATAGCTGCACACCCTGTGCATATTTTGATACTGTGGTGTCTGTCCATAAATATGAAATAGGCCAATCTGAGCTCTCTGGGCGATACACATCAAAATCGGATGTTACAACTGTAAACAGCTTTGTTTAATTTAGGGTAAAGCATAATTAGTATTACAATGATTAAGTACTAAAAGTATAAATATGCACTATATAGACAAAAGTATTAGGACACACCTTAGTTATTGAATTCAGGTGGCCCCTTACTTCCAGTGACAGGCAGTCTATTGCCTCAGCATATCAAGACATTTTGGAGAACGCCATGCTTCCAAATTTGTGGACACAGTTTGGGAAAACCCCTTTCCTATACCAGCATGAATGTGCCCCAGTGCACAAAGAAAGCTCCATAAAGACATGGCTGGATGAGGTTGGTGTGGAGTGGCCCACACAGAGCCCTGACGTCGTCCCCATCCAACACCTCTGGATTGATCTGGAATTAATACTGCGAGCAAGGCCTTCTCATTCAACAGTCTGATATAATAAATGTTATACAGAATGAGTGAACAAATTCCCACAGAAATGCCAAAATCTAGTGGAAAAGCCTACCAAGTAGAGTGGAAACCGTTATCGCTGCAAAGGGGAACCTACTCTCTATTAAAATCTATCTATTGTCAATAAAACTAAATATTTAAGTATTTGAATACGATGTCACCGAAGTTCCTGTCTGTGTAATGGTCTGACGCCCAATACTTTTATACATACAGTGTATATGAGAGGGAAGGTTACATTAAGGTTTAACCTTTTTCTAAAATTATGTGCACATTTGAATCAAGTACGTTCAGATCATTTTTTTAGTATGCATGTGCGTTAGGCACTAACTGGCATCAAGTCGGTGCATAAGACTGCATTTATGAAGTTCTGCTTGTTTGTAGTTGTTCACAACCCTAAAGAAACATCTTAGTACAAAATCACCAGTCCAATCACTGTGACGTACAAGATAATTCAATCACCTGGTTGACTGAAAAGCATCATAGACCTTTAGTGTATATAGAACAATGGGTTGATTTGAGATGTTCATTAAACTGGCCCTATAACATTTATATTATGCATTTATACTTCTTTATGACTGTTAAGATCCCTTCCAATTAGTATTTTAAAAATATCATTTCAAGATCAAAACAATTTATATTAGATTCATATTATTACTTAAACTTATGAATATTCCATTTGAACATGTATACTTTTTAAAACATATTTTTACTACATATGGAACATCCTATTTGAGAAACTGGCCCTATCCTCTGCTATTATGACCTAAAAAGTATTTTTCTCTGTATATTCACATTCAATTCATATTAAATCCAAATCTGAAAATGTTCTCTGGCTGTATTTAAATAGTTGATTTGCAAAACTGCCCCCATTAACATTTGTATTGCCTCCATTATGACCTTTTTGCTTCTTTTTTGTTTGGGTGAATATATAATCCGGAAAAAAACCTTCTGAAATGCCTGTAAACTTATAGAGTTGTTTTGGTCTCTTTACAATATTTCATCCTACTCAGTGGTGCTGCTGCTGGGGAGCGTCTCCATGGCAACGTTGTATCGTCTCCCAGCCCACCTGTACAGGTGTCGTTGAACCGACTCAAAGGTGGACACTGTGAACCGCGCTAGAAGAGCCGTCCACCTGACCACCTCCACAAAGCAGCGGACAGAGCGAGACACACAGCCCACAAACAGCGTGGTGTAGTGGGCGAGAAGAGCCAAGCTGTGGGCCAGCACAACGAAGCTGCGGGCCAGCTGCTTCGCATAGTTGAGAAGGACGTGTCCTCCCATCCTGGTGTCAGACCTTAACATAAGTGCAGGCACACAAACCCTCTTGCCACTAAATTCAGTGGTTTTCACAGGTGTTCACAGTGTTGTCATGCTGCCTGGTGGTAAGGGAGTTGCCCCTGTGATCAAAAGGTTGTGAGTTCGAACCCCAGGACTGTTAGTGGGCAATTGGATAGCCTAGTGGTTAAGACATCTGCCCTGCGACCAGAAAGTCCGGGTTTGATCCCCAAGGCCGCTAGGCACCACTGAGGTACCCTGAGCAAGGTA
>JBBPDH010018907.1:0-10872 GCA_037974565.1 Clupeocharax schoutedeni
TTTCAAATCTCTGTATGTCTGGTACATATGGCAGATTTGACAATAAAGTTGACTTTGACTTTGACTTTGACTTTGATATAGTTAAAAATCAAGCAAAACTTTCAGACCCTTGAGAACTTTCATTCCATATTCATTAACATAGCTAAAATGGTCAAATAAAAGAGAGTGAAGTGGACACAAAAATGTTCCACAAATGTTTAAACTGATGAGTGTACATTGTTTTCAGAAGTTCTGATTTGTTTAAATGCTTGTGCAAAGGTTTTTGACATATATCTCAGTGATGCTTCTGTGGCTTATTAAACTGAACATCATATGCAATTACAGAGAAATATCGCATGATGCACCTGTGCAACTCTGAGGATCCTTTAGGTTCTTACTGTAGCTCTTTAGGTTCAGGAGATAAAGAAGCATTATATTATATAATTGTACACTGAATATTATATAACAACTGATGGCAGCTGTTGTGTTTACAAAGTAGGATGCTATTAAATATGCAAGGAGAGTGTGACTCAGTAGGATTCAAATCACATTATTATGTGAATATACTGCGTCATGAAATGAAAACATCATCCTGTAATGGATTTTACAATAACCTTTGTAATGAATGGTAATGAATGGCACAATTCTTTAAACCACCTAATATTTCCATTCCAAACCAAATTAGATGGACAGAAATCTGTTAAATCTCATATTTTAACATGCTAACTGCTTTTCATAATATGTCAATAATTCATTCCACTTTATAGAGTTATTTATAAGCATTCTTAAAAAAAAAATACAATATATATTATAAATGATGACTAAAACAAAAAAATGGTAAATAGTTTGTTAGTTTTTTAGTAATTTCAAAAGAATATTTTTTAATTATCTCACATCCACTAATAGTTTATGCAGGCTCACTAAAAGGCAATCCACAGTATCCAAATCAATTCTGAATTGTTGTGTCATCAGAGGAAGAGCAATGTCTCTCTTTATCTCTCTGAAAAGTAGATTCTGGCTGTTTGACACAGGAAGTTGAGACTAAAGCTTTCCACACCCTCCACCTACACCACAATGCAGATGTGCTCAGATCTCCAGAGTGTTCTCTGTGGCCATCATGCTTTCCATGGTACCAGCTTTCCCTACCAGCATTAATGCAAAGCAGCAAATCCACAGATATCCTTTTTTTCCTGCTGACCTGCCACTCTCCTCTTTCGGCCACCTACACTCTTCTGCAGATTCTTGAGGGGTTGCACCTTGACTACATAGACCTGCAGAGCTGCAGCAGTTGCTTCTAGCAGACAAAGGTCAATGGTAGCTTTTTCTGCAATTTTCCGTTTATCCTCCTCATCCATAGGCCAGTGACCCCCACATGCACTGGGAGGTGGGTGTTGGTGGGGGGGTCATCAGAGATTCCTGGAATGTTAGAGGAAACTGAGACAAGTTGGAATTGTGTAACAACTTTGCTTGCTGACAAAGAAAAATGGGTGGAGCCAGCTCTTTTATATCCAGGGACTATAAGTGTGGCCAAACAGGACAGCTCAATAGTAACAAGCACCTGTGGTTGAGTGTGAACTGCTGGGATTGCACTGGCCGTGATATCTGCTTAGAACACAAAAAAGCAATGGCTCTGTACACAATTCTTTTCTTCTCCATTAGTTGGGCTGCAGCACTGCATGAAGGTAAGAGGCTGGACAGACTTTTCTTCTTATAAAGAGAAATATAGCAATGGCTTATGGTTGTAACTTGAGTAGTAGGATAACAACATGAAGTCTTAACATTTAAATCTTTAATTTGTCCTAAAGACAACAGAAGCAGAGCTTTTTACACATATCTTTCATTATTATAAAGCTTTAATAGTACATTGCCAGAGTCATAGTGTGTGGCTATACCTAAAATTAAACTTTTGTTGTGAAGCACATGTAAGTTAAAACAGACTGTCATAAAGGTTTTATAGATTAATTGGTCTTTTATAGATTAAGTTGTCTTGTTGCATTATTTTAGCATTAGTGTGTTCATATATAGCTAAGTTTATTTTTACTTAATTGCTAGAAGCCTAAATGTGTGCAAGAGTAACATCTGCAATGACACTTTATCTTTTAGCAATAAAAACAAGAAGTTTACTTCAGTCTATTTAATAAATTCCAAAACTTGTTGTGGCCAGTTTCCCATCCTTGGATTAATCCAGAACTTTAATTAAATCACACTGTCTGTGGAGATTCTCCACAAAAAAATCACACCACTGTGTCCAGAGTAGTTCTTAAACATAATCGCCCTTGGGACTAAACCTATGATTATGTAAGACAATGTAGTTTGCAGGGTCTGGATAGACAAGAGTGATGCTATAAATCAAAGCTAAGCAATCAAGTGCGCCACATGGGGCTTTTCTTCATTCTGATATACAGCCAGGGACAGTGCTGGAATGATTTGGCCTGTGGTGGGGTGTTTGACTGAGCTGTGCGTCCTCCTTCTGTGTTCCAGGGCTAGGCCTGCCTGTGATAGGCCACTCAGATGCAAGTGCACCGGAGCCTGAGAACAAAGTACGAACCAAACGATGCTCCTGCAACAACCAGCTGGACTCCGAGTGCCATTACTTCTGCCATCTGGACATCATCTGGGTGAACACACCAAGGTGTGCAAATATATTCACACACAAATGCACAGGGCACACTTATCAATAACACTGGATAACACTGTTAGCTGGAACTACTTAAATAATTATTAATAAAATTCTTAATTCTAAATATTAATGAAATTCATTCATTAATAAAAAGCTATTTAATGATAAACAAAACTAATGATGAGAGTCACTGTTATAAATGTATAGTGCAATGAAAGTAGAGAACTCTAGCATTTTCTACTGCCAGTGAAATCATGAATGTTTAACAGGTGCCACACACACCCTTCACACACCCTCTTCGTCCTACTTCTTCCTTCTCCTAACACAATACATAACCACACTGAACTGTTCTGCCTCAAACAAAACAACTTACACCCAACTGGCACTGTAAATATGCTTTACTAGATAATAGTATACTGGACATTCTCTGTCAAGGTGCTGCTGTAAATTGCACAATTATTTTTTTGTTGCTTTCTCTACATTGGCATTTTTTAGCATACTTAGCATACTTATTGTTAGAATATAGTATTTATACTATTGGGTTCATTCAAACTGTATTATAGCTGCTTTTGTTGACTGCACTAAATGTTGTTTTGACCTGTTGTATTGTTGCTCATGTGTTTTTCTTGCACCCTCTCTTGCTCTCGTTGCACGCTGTGTAGTCCTGTCCTGCCTGCACTTATGTAGTCTCGCAGTGATCTGTTTTCGTTCTGGTGTCACACCATGGTCCTGGAGGAATGTCGTATCATTTCAATGTGTATCGTATATATGGCTGAAATGATAATAAACCTACTTGACTTGTGTACATAACAGCATTAGTGTACTCTCTCAATAGTTTTTTTGCATCACGGCATAGAAGAAACACATTTAGTTGCATAAAAGTCCTTTTAGTAGATTATTATTTAGAGAATGATTATTGTTAATTAATTGACTAAAAATGAAGAGCCTGTTAAAGTCTGGACAGGCTCCTCATTGTCACACTGAGGCTGAGCTCGCTCAGGCAGGAGACACAGAAGTAGACCTCCATGTTTTCTTTGGCTTCCTTTTACTTAAACACAAAGAAAAAAGGCACAGTGGCTAGAAAACACAAAAACAATAGGAACCTGAACAAACCCAAGATCAGGGGTAATATGAGAGAGAATCGACAGCGGGATAACCTAAAGACAGCCTTTTTATACAGTGCACCAAAACCTAAAATCACCTGAACATAATCAGTGCTTCATCCCTGGCCAGCCGAGAACTCTTACTAATCTCACTGGCCAGGCATGAAGCCACACCCCCAGGCAACACAAAAGCCTTTATATTATTTAGGCAACAGCAGCCTCTAGTGGCTGCTGCCTGGGGATGTGACACTCATTCATAATGTAACGGTTCTGTGAAAAACCTTAAATTAGAGTATAACCTGTATGTTGCATGAAGGTTCGAAAAAACCTTAAATGTTAATATTCAGAAACACAGTTCTTCAAACTAAAGTGGTTTGTCCAGCACTTTCATTTTTAGGACTGTAGACTACAGTGTAGTAATTTCCCCCAAACATAGATAATGACTGGGTGGGAGCACACATTGATGAGTTGTACACTTAAACGTGCAGGCAAATGTGTTCATTGTTGTTGTTGTTCATGACAGAGCCACAGCGCTGGAAGGCGTTTGCTTTTGTGTCACACAAGTTATCAGATAATTGAGATTTACTGCTTTAATTGTTGGTGCTTATCTCCTGTCAGACTGCCAGTGCTACATATCGGCTCTGTCCTATGTAACTTGGTTGTGTGGATAGATAAATGTCTTTTCTTTGACTTTTCCCTCTATAGCAAGACTACTGTTTATGGGTTGGGCAGTCCAATAGCTCGACGCCGCAGATCTACAGATCGCTGCCAGTGCACTGACCTTGCTGACCGAACCTGCAACAACTTCTGTGTCCACAGGTGACAGACACATACAAATGAATGATGGAGAGCATCTTAGTTCAGTGCTGCCTTAAGAACTGAGGGTGCTGTTTGACTTGTAGCAGGCAGTCCTGCTGGGATTAGCTGCAGCCGAGATGAAAGAGATGAGAGGGAGTTTAGTCAGGGATTAGTTAGGGACAGTTCAGGCAATGCAAGATCAAAAGTAAATGACTTGCCTCAGCCATAAGACAAGCACTTTTAAGCAAGTGGGGGAGATGGGAAGAATTGCAAAATACACCATTTAGCCTATTTTTTAATGCCTCTTCTCATACCTCCAGCTCTGTGAAGCTAAACCTTAAATTTAGCTCCGAAAATATTATCAGCTTGGCAAAATAAGTTTCCGTTCTAAGTGCCTAATACAAATAAATCAGTGCATACATTTAATTTACTTACAATAAATTTATATGTATATGCAAAATACATTGCAATTAATTCTGGCATTTTCAGGCTGTAAGTCTTATTGTTGTGTACATTTTTAATGCTTTCCACTTGATGCTAATTTTGATTTACATTCATTTAAGCAAAGAGAATGCTGCTGCCATGCTGAAGACCCCATCTGAACCAGTGCAGGAAAGTTCAGACCTCCGGACTGCTTTGGGAAGCCTAGACAATGCTGAACCAGTGGTGATCGTTGAGGAGACTGAAGATAGAGACCGTGCAGATGTTGTGACATTCCTCAGGTGGGTCCATGTTCTCCTTCACTGATGATCTCTTAAATTTCTTTAACAACCTTCAGATGTATTCTAATTTGCACCATGTTTTCCCTGTCTACAGAAGCCTTGTGAGAGCTAAATTTAGGGCCATGATGAGGGATGCTTCTCCCAGGCAAACCGGTTCCAGGGCCAGTAAGCCAGGCTACAGCTAAACTCAGCCTGAAGACAGCAGCAAAGAGAGCGAGCGCCTGAACAAAAACCCTGTGGGGTAGCACGACAAATATGTGTCGTGAGTTGGAGATGGCACAGACAGAAAGAAAAGGCTTGAGTAGGCAATAGTGGTGTCCAGCAAGTTCATGATGGTGACTAAGCCTGTAAATAATGGCTGTCTTGGAAGGTCCATAGACAGTATGGAAGTTGGTAGGCACCAAAAGGAATGGTGGCAATAATTTCAAAGCAGTTACTGCTGTGTGAATGAAAAGGGTGGAAAAGGAAAGAGCAACGTTTTGTGGGTTGAAGGATGTTAGCTGATCTTCAGCAGAGGTTGTATTTTGATTTGTGGGAAGAGCAGTACTGCTGATAAAATGCACCTACACTGATATTGTGCTTTTTAAATTCCTGCGAAGAGCAATAACTTAGAGAACACATGTTTCGTAGTTTCAGAGAATATGGGACAGTCGTTGCTGAATGTAGTACATTAAAGCTCTAAGACCAAAGGTCTTGATGCAGATTGTAAGTGTCATGGGCTTTGGTGAGAGCTGTTTTCAACATTGTGTTTATACTGTAGATTAGCTGTTTGTCATAGCAACAGTTTACAATAGAGTTTGGTTTGCCAAAAACACGTTCCTACTTATAGAATGGAAGGGAAACATGATTGATTTTTAATTACTCATATGGTGAACGTCAGGAAATATTTTTAGACAGCTTGCGTTTCAGAGCACGCAGGAAAGGACAATTGGAACTAGGTTTATAATGACTTATAATGTAGCGGGTTAAAGAGGACGGGATGGTTAAAGAACTACAATTGAGAAATTTCCCCTGGAAAAGCTTCATGATTTATATGCCACCATGTTTGCATAGTGTCAGCATGTTTACATAATGGAATTCATGTAGTTCATATCTTTTTAACTTACCTTAAGAATAGCTAGCAAAGAAGTGCTTATACTTTTTAATAAATTGTTCAGATATGTGCTTTGAACGCTACACCTATTATATTAGTGAGAGTGTTAGTACTAGAGTTTTACCAATATTTCACCCATATATATAGTTTGTGATTTGCATGAGTTGTGAAATAAACTGTGTGATTAAGCCACTCCTTGTCATTTTGTTTGTTTGTGTTTTTATTTTTGCCAGTGTTTTATTTATCCTGTCACACATTACAGAAACAGTTTCTTAGTCTCATCTAAAGACTAAGTCTAAATAGTCTTGATAGGT
The DNA here is from genome assembly GCA_037974565.1 of Clupeocharax schoutedeni. Lineage (NCBI taxonomy): Eukaryota > Metazoa > Chordata > Actinopteri > Characiformes > Alestidae > Clupeocharax > Clupeocharax schoutedeni. Next base: position 6,630 of record JBBPDH010018907.1, read on the forward strand.
CCTGAAATCTGAAATGCTTGGCATTGGTCATGAGTTGAGCTTCGGTTGTTCTAGAGTGTTCTATTCTTCTTCTAAGTCCATAAAAGCTTTTTGTGTTTAACTGAATACCTTTGCGAAAAATGTGCAAATCTTAAAGTAGCTAAATTCACCAATTAGAAGAAGTTTCTGTTCACAAATGCAGTGGCGTCATTAGTCCTGGGTGTCTGAGGATCCAACCTTGAGTTTTTTTTATAAATAGTCCCAGGTCTTTTCATGCATTCAGTCATTCTGATGCTTACTGACAAGTAAATCCCCAACAGTTATAACGTCTCACCCCCCTCAACAAAACTGTACTCAAGATATTCACAACACCTCAAGATACACCCATTTTGTATATCTGTGCATGTGTGTGTGTTAAGGACAGAATTCACTAAAATAACATGGGAACCTTGAGGGTCAGTAAACTATTTTAAACCATTCAAGCACAAGCTTATATTTCTTCAAAACTGGGACATAACAATTCTATTTTGGGCAAATGGTATATTACTAAATAGTCATCTAGGAGAATCAATGCATCTAAACTACTACTAATAAAAATATAAAATTGTATACTAAGCACTTTTATTTATTTTGACTGTAGTATAAATGATACACAGATGTCTTGATAAACTCTTGGATGAATCACAGTTGAACATCATCAGCGGTGGGTTTAGATTTTGGATTGAAATTAACTTTAGTTTTTTGATTGGCTTCTGTTAGATTTAGCTACCACTGAATTCAGCCTGGTGGGTAAAACACTTGCCTGTGAATCTGATGACCACACAGTTGCAGATTCAAACTTGCCACCACTGTGTCCTTGAACAAGACACTTACCCCTCTGCTGCTGTAACTACTGATTGTACGAGTGTCAGCCAAATGCCGTACATATACAGACCCTCAACTTAGCATCACATACAAACTCTCAACTATAAATTAAACATCCATCTACAGACTTTTAACTTAAAATCACATTTGCATATATCAGCTTTATGTCACACATCTATTTACAAACCCTCTATGTAGCATTATGTCTGGATTTACAGACCCTCAAATTACCATCAGATTGCTGTGCAAAAGTCATAGGCACCTGAGAAAATTATGTTTAAAGGCTGTGTTAAGATAGTTGTCACGGCTCGGCCGTTAGGGGCCACTGCTTTTCTGTTGGTTTTTTGGTCTTTTATTTTGACATCCTGTTTTTTTTCTCTGCGTGTTTCCTGGTCCCACCTGTTTGTGTTTTGCTCTTGATTACTGGTATTATTTAAGTTCTGTTTGTGTATCCTTCACTTGTCTGTCCATCGCCTCACATCCTTAGTTTGTAAAGTTGTATGTCGTTTTACTGTTCTTGTAGCGGCCACTGAGCCAGGTTTGTTTTTCTGTTTTGTTTTCTTTTAATTAAAAACACAGTAAATGGATACATGTTCTCATCCAAGCCCCGAGGTAAATCACGGACGCGGGGTCCCCCCGTTGTCCGTGACAATAGTGTTAAAACTCTTACATTACAATATATACAAACAAAAGTAAATTGTGGTTTTATGTGTGGCAAAGTGTTTAATCATTTCCAGACCTCTTTCCTCATGGAAGCCCAGTTTTACTTGCAGCACCAAATACTTGGTTTGACTCTTTTTACATTAGTAGATTAAATTAGGTGTTGATTATGGAATTTTATTCATTCACCCAATTTTCACGGCTTAGAGCCGTGCCCCGAGCAGGTTTTTGGTTTCCTGTCCGTGTCTTGTGTTTTGTAGTCCGTTTGTAGTCCTGGTGTATCACATGTGTTTCCCCTCACCTGTTCCCAGTTTGCGTTTCCCTCAGGTGTTTCGCGTCTTCCCTAGTCCTGACTTAGTATATAATTCCTACTTGTGTTTCTGTTGATTATCTGGTCATTGTCCTTACCTTAGTTCTGTCTACGTGTATCTTCAGTTCCTTGAATAAAGACCATGCAACTAGACCTTCCCCCCATGCCTCCCTACCTCATTCCACAAGGCAGTTCAGCGTCGTGGGGTTTCATCCTTCCCCCCGACCTTGACACCAATGACTTGAGGCACTGAGCATAAACCTGGATCCAAACCTGTGTTCTTCTAACCAGCTCACAAAATACTGACTACTTTTTAGAAAAAATAAATCTTGATATGTTTTTACTGCTTTCTTGTTTGTTTGCATTTATTCTAATATTCAGCTGTTTTGCTGCAGAAAGAAGCCCACTGCTGATGTAACTGACTTCAACTATTTGCACAGGTGCCAAAGATTTTGCACAGTTCTGTACATTTACAAGCCCTCAATTTAGTGTCACATCCATATTTAAACACCCTCAACTTACCAAGGCATGTGCAAATACAGACTCGAACTAAGTGGTAACTTAGTGTCAACACTAAAAATGCAAATAAGAATGTGCAAATCTTTGGATGTAGGTGGCTTTAATTTCTTTCCTTGCAATTGATAGTCCATATGAGTAGCAGCTATGGAGAACAGGAGCATTCCACAGTCAATCTAACAGGAAGAATGTCTGAAAGCCTATTAGAACAAGGTAATTACTAAAGCCAGCAGGTGAATAAAGCAGGAAGCTCTGCAAAGGCGCATGGGAAAGGAACAGTAGACAATTGACATGAGAATAACAACATGCCTGATGCTTTCCCTTTCCCATGTGCACACTTCACCTGCCTGTGTGCCAAGTAGATCTAGAGGGAGATTATGCGCCAGCATATTAAATTAATATATTTACTTCTTATATCCTGTTTCTCTAAAACAAAGTAAAGTCCTCCAAACCCATGAATGCATTAAGATCCACGACAATTTAATCATTAGGAGTCATGTAAAAATGTGTTTAAAAATATATATTATATATATAACAGCTAGTCCTTCAGTGTGACGGTGTCAACTTCCTACATACAGTTTGTGATGATGCTTGCTGTTTTGTGGTTTTTTTAGAATTCATCTTCATAAATTCTGACAGTGAAATAAAAAATGGTTGGCAGAGGCCCTGATGGACTCTGAAGGATTTATCACTCACTACTATCCAAACGGCACTCAAAAAGCGCATCCTTAAAACTGAAGCTAAACAAAACTGCTTTAATGGCCTTAATAAATGGCAAAAAATGATAAATACATAAATAGGGTTGAATTATTATAATCACATAGGCAGAAAAATAATAAACCACTGGAATACCAATAAATACTACCCCAATTCATCAGATCATTCACTATGTGATTAGTATTTATTTGTGATATTTACTTTTTCGTTACACTCATTTTAGTTACACTCGTTAGAAATGTTGATCTTGAGTCCATGCCAGGTACCTCTATGTTAAAGCATTTACTAAAGCATCCTCACTCAAGGTCTTTGAGTTTAAAGTCATAATTGATCAGAAAGCTCATCATATCAGTTTCTTTATCTATTACCCTTTCACTCTGTCCCCAATGCTACCATCAGTCACTGCTGCCGCACAGTCAAAAACAGGATGTCTTTTCACATTCCATCGAGATTTGAGCCTCCACAATGTGAGTGAGGCAGAGAATGACAGGAAAAGTGCATCAGGGTCAATGAGAGGAAACGATATGAAGTGGTATGAGGGGTTGATAATGGAATTATTAAACAGTCACTATTGTTTTCCCCTTTCAGTCAACCTATAGACACAAATAAGTTACTACGCATGTGTCAAATGGGTTCATCTCATTCCTTTCTAAGGGATTTGAGGGAACCATTGAAAGTGCATTTCATTCAAAAATACCATCAGGTGTTATGTAGACACAAACAGACTGTGTGTGCATTAAAAGACAGTTTGTAGATGTCTAAAAATCTAGGGACTAGACATAATATAGGTGTATTACTAGGTATGCAGGTGCTTCTACAATCATTAGTGAAAGAATGAATCGTTCTCAGGAGCTCAATGAGTTCCAGCATGGGACCATAATAGGATGCCACCTGTGCAACAAGTCCAGTCGTGAAATTTTCTCGCTACTAAATATTCCACAGTCAACTGTCCTAAGTGGAAGTGACGACAGCAACCCAGCCCTTAAACTGATGGATTGTGGTCAGTGGATGCTGAGGCGTGTAGTGCACAGAGCTTGCCTATGAGAGGCCCCTTGAGAATTTATTCATATTCTCTCACACACAACTATATAGTCTCTCACACGCACCACTATAGTCTCTGACACACACCACTATAGTCTCTCACACGCACCACTATAGTCTCTCACACACACCACTATAGTCTCTCACACACACCAC